>PVJN01007002.1:0-73539 GCA_004026805.1 Lasiurus borealis
CATACCAGCCTTTGGACTATTCCAAGGAAATATTAAACTCTCTTCATACCTTAACCTATTTGCATTTTCTGTTCTCTTTGCCTGGAAAATTCATTCCTTAGCTTAAATTCATTCTTAAAATGGATTGCCTTCATTCATTAATGTCTCTAATCATACTCCTGTTCACCCCATGGCACATAGACCTTATTTTCACCAATTTTGGAACATTTTCCAAGATATTAAACTTAAACATTGCTTCTTTAGTGTGTCCCCCCCCCCCCCGGTTAATTATTTGTGCTTCAAATATGGGGGGAAAAACGTTTGTCTTATCATCCATATTATTATAGTTTCCATTTCCTTATCACTCTGAAAATTTGGGGAGAACAACCCCCTAAATTCTCCCTTGCCAATAAAGGTAGAACCTTCACTCCTGCCTTTCTTTGCCAGTAGAAACTGTAATGGCCTTCCAGAAACTGTAATATTTGCTGCACTGCAGGGCACTGCTGATGTTATTCAGGATCTTCCCCAGCAGTTTTTTTTTATTCATATGCTGTATTTAAACTGACTTTTATATTTCTCAAAATTTTTAGAATATTATTTTCTATTTTTGTTTCTATTTTCTGGTATTTTTTCCAAATATCTATGTTGGTGGAAGTCTATGTTGTCATTACAATTTCCAGTACTTTTATTTTTAAAGTAATTCTATACATTTCCTATCATTCATTTCTGAATAGCCTATTCTTTAAGTTACTTTGGATGAGACTCTTATTTTAGTATTGGCTGAGACACCCATGTTTTGAATTGTTTTGAAACTTTGTTTCTTTGTTTGGATTGTGAACTTATTACAAGCAGAAACTGGTTTGGGGTCATCATTGGGAATACTGGGTACTCTTAGTTGTAGAACTATCCTATTAGAGAAGATTTGTCTTTACTTCTCAGGTTGACTTTAGCATATAACAGATTGCATATTTGCTTTCCATTTGAAATTATACTTTGAGTTCAGGGTTTGAATATTTTTTTGGAGATACTACTTCCTTGAGTCAAGAAATAGACTTATATTCAATCCCTTTCATGAGAAAAGGTGGCCTTACTAGAGTTCCAAGCTTATGCTGGAGTCTCTCCTCCTATTCACTGTCTCATTTGGGTCCATAATGACGTCACTTGTCATGACTTAGGCATTAATATCACCAATAACTTTTGTTGCTATTAAGTTCCATATCTAGCCTTTATCTCTCTGGGCAACCACAATATTAACTCAAGGGTTTAATATCCTGGCTATAATTTCCATAATTGTTTATTAGATTTTGTAGTAGGAGGGCCCCATGTTACCATATTGATCAAGTTCTGCAACCATTTGCCATCCTCTAAATCTTTTCTATTTTCTACCTCAGCCTCATATATTATTTCTGAAAAGCATAGAATTTTCCATAGCTTGTATTTATAGTTTTTATTTCTTTTGTACATATAATGAATAAGGAAAAAAGCATTACATGTAGGATGTACTGCTAAGAGTTTGATGTCTAGGATATAACTAGACACAAAGAGAGGTTCCCTGAATATAGTGAACATGACTACCTGATAATACAAAGCAAAAAATAATACATAGCTCCAAAGGAAATATAATTTCTACATTAGAAATTCTTCTCTGGGATAGCCAAGTAAGAGCCTAACAGACTGCTCATACCACAACTAAAAAATACACACTCTAGAAAATGAACTGTAGGCATTATAAATTAAAAGTAGGTATAGTATGGAGAGAATTTTAATATGGAAGAATGGAACAGTGTATGGTGAGTTACTAGCATTTATGCTTTCAGATTTGGAGAAGATCATGGTCAGAATTGCTCAGGGCAGGAAAATTTGAACAGAAAAGCTGTGACCTTCTGGTCCTAAATAGTCATTAAAAAGAGTATATGGCAACTACAGACACTGAAAATTGGCTGAGGGGTCTTAGAAAAGAGACCAGATGTGGTCTCTCATATTCTATGAATAAAGACTTTGTAAATTTCTACCTGCTCCCTAAAGCATGTATGCATGTTGCAGACTGAAAGAAGCCATGGTACAGAACTGAAAGAAAAGGAAAGAAAAAAGATTGAACTGAGTTTTTAGTTACTGACTTGGAGAGTTTTACTTTGAGTCCAACCAAGTAAATAGTCTGCTAAAATAAAAACATAAACCTCCTTTAGAGGAATATATATAAAAATTCATACCCTATAAAACATGACATATGTAATATGTAGAACACAATAAAAATTACCTGATTTATGAACAATGAAAAAAACTGAACAATTATTTAGGTAGAAAAGATAATCAACAGATACTAATCTCAAGATATTAAAAATAACAACAATGACCTAGATGAAGCTAATAAAACTATGAGATAAATAAGACAAAAGAAAATAGAAATTTAATGAAATAAAAAGTGAAACTTCAACAATAAAAACTCCAAATAACAAGAAAAAAAATGGTGGTGGAATAGACAGAAGTGTACTGAGCCTTGTCCTGGAACAGATAGAAAGAACTACTGAGGGTTGCACAAGGAGTGTTTGCTGATGAGATAAGAAACAGCTATATTCCAGGACAAGGAGGGGGACTGCTGGATAGGGCTCCACTAACCAGGCAGCCCCCAATGTTGTTGGGTTCCCTCCTGGAGCCACCAACTCAGACGTGGAGACGGCACCATCTTGAAGGAGAAAGTGGATGTTATCAGTAGCCTGAAAATTTACAACTATGGCACCCACCAAACAGCTGCAAATCCCAAAACACCACTCCCCAAATGGCACAAATACATGGATTCAGAGGAACTCTACACACCACAACAGAAAGGTCCGATTTCACCTGGGATAAGGACACTAGGAGGAGAAAGACCATGGGGAGACAAAGAAACACCTCACATATAAAAGAAAAGCAGGCATCACCAGAAAAGAAAGTAAACAAAATAAAGGCAAGCAACTTGCCAGAGAAAGAATTCAGAGAAATGGTCATAAGGTGGCTGAAAATAATGGAAGACAAATTTGACAATATAAGTAAGAACCAAGAGGAAAGAGGAAATGAAATGAAACAAGAAGAAATGAAAAATGACATCACTGCTGTAAAGAACTCATTAGAAAGCATCAAAAGTAGACTAGAAGAAGCAGAGGACTGTATCAGTGAGCTAAAAGACAAGGTAAGAAAAAATACCCAAGTACAGCAGCTTCTAGAAAAAAAAAAAATTAAAAAACAGGAAGAGAGTCTAAGGGAACTTTGGGACAACACAAAAGAAAACAATATCCACATAATGGGGGTGCCAGAAGGAGAGGAAACTGAGCAAGGAATAGAAAATCTATTTGAAAAAATAATGACAGAAAATTGTCCTGATATAGAGAAGAAAAAACCCAAACAAATCCAAGAAGCTCACAGAGTCCCAAGAAAAATGAAACCCAAAAGATGGACACCAAGGTACATTAAATTAAATTGGCAAACACCAACAACAAAGTAAGAATCTTAAAAGCAGCCAGAGAGAGACAGGAAGTTACCTACAAAGGAATCCCCATCAGACTAGTGATTGATTTCTAACAGAAACTCATCAGGCCAGAAGGGAATAGAGTGAAATATATAAAGTCATACAAAGGAAGGGTCTGAATCAAAGAATACTGTACCCAGCAAGGCTATCAATCAAAATTGAAGGTGAAATCAGGAGCTTCATTGACAAAAAAAGGGCTAAGGGAATTTATTACCACCAAACCAGCAATGGAAGAAATGATGCTAAAGGGTCTGCAAAAAAGTAGGAAGTGAAGAAGGAACACAGGGATAAAGAATAAAAATGGCAACAAATAATTACCTATTAACATTAACTTTAAATGTAAATGGATTAAATACCGAAATCAGTCACAAAGTAATGAATTAGATAAGAAAATATGACCCATATACTGTCTACAAGAAACACACCTCAGAAAAAATGATGCACACAGACTGAGGGTGAAAGAATAGAAAATGGTTTTCAGGTGAATGGAGATGAAAAAAAAAAGAAAAGCTGGGTAGCAATACTTATATCTGACAAATTAGATCTCAAAGGGAAGGACATAAGAAGAGATAAGGAAGGTCACTTCATAATAATAAAGGGAGCAATCCAAAAAGAAGAAATAGCTCTAGTAAATATATACACACCCAATACAGAAGATCCCAAAGGGAAAAAAAAAAAAAAAAACTCCTGGAGGATATTAGGGGAGAGATTGACAGCAATGCAATCATGGTAGGAGATTTTAAAACCCCACTATCACCACTGGAAAAACTCTATAAACAAAAAATTAGCAAAGAAAGATCAATCCTAAATTATTCATTAGATCAGATTAAATTAATTGACATCTTCAGAACCCAAAGCCACAGAATATACATTCTTCTCAAGTGTCCATGGTCATTTTCAAAGATAGACCATATGTTGGGTCATAGGCAAAGTCTCTTCAAATTCAAGAAGCTAGAAATCATATCAAGCATTTTTTCAGATCACAGTGGCATGAAACTGGAAATCAAATACAATGAAAACAATCCAAAGAAATCAAACACATGGAGACTAAACAGCATGCTATTAAACAATGACTGGGTTACCAGAGAGATCAAGGAATAAATAATAAACATCATGGCAACAAATGACAATGATAACACAACAATCCAAAATATATGGGACACAGTGAAAGCAGTCTTGAGAGAGAAGTTCACATAGCTCTACAAGCCTACTGCCAAAAAAAAACAAGAAACAATGTTAATAAATTACCTAACCTTACAACTCAAAGAATTAGAAAGAGAGCAACAAGAAAAACCCAGTGTAAGCAGAAGGAAGGAAATAATAAAGATCAAAGCAGAGATAAAAGACATAGAGACCAATGAAACAATACAAAAGATCAATAAAACCAAGAGCTGGTTTATTGAAACAAGATTGACAAACCTCTACCCAGGCTGATTAAGAAGCAAAGCGAGAGGATCTAAATAAACAAAATCAGAAATGAAAGAGGTGAAAAAACAACAGACCCCACCGAAATACAAAGGATTGTTAAAAAAATACTATGAACAAGTCTGTTCCAACAAACTGGTCAAGCTGGAGGAACTGGACATATTCCTAGAAAAATACAACCTTCCAAAACTCAATCAGGAAAAATCTATACATCTAAATAGGCCAATAACTATGGAATGAATTGAAGCAGTCATCAAAAAGCTTCCAGTAAACAAAAGCCTGGGGCCAGATGGCTTCTCAGCAGAGTTTTATCAAATATTCAAGGAAGAGCTGAAACATATCCTCCTCAGACTATTCCAAAAAATTCAAGAAGAAGGAACACTTCCAACCTCCTTCTATGAAGCCAGCATCACCCTAATCCAAAACTGTATAAACACAATACAATGAAAGAGAATTCTAGTACAAAATCCCCCATGAACTTAGATGCCAAAATCCTCAACAAAATTCTATCCAATTAGATCCAGCAGTATATCAGAAAGATCAGACACTATGACCAAGTAGGATTTATCCCAGGAATGCAAGGATGGTAACCTATCCACAAATCAATAAATGTGATGCATCACATAAACAAATTGGGAGATGAAAAAATCGCATAATCATATTAATTGATGCAGAATAAGCATGTGACAAAATCCAACACCTTTTCTTGATAAAACCTCACAACAAGGTGGTAATTAAAGGATCATACCTCAACATCATAAAAACCATATATGATAAACTCAGCTAACATCATACTCAATGGGAAAAAACTAAAACCATTTCTCCTAAAAACAGGAACAAGACAATGATGCCCACTTCCACCACTCCTGTTTGATCTAATACTAGAAGTATTAGTCATTGCAATTAGACAAGAAGAAGAAATAAAAGACATCCAAATTGTAAAAGAGGAAGTAAAGTTGTCCTTATTTGCTGATGACATGATATGGTACATAAAGTACCCAAAAGACTCCATCAAAAAAGTAACAGACTTAATAAATGAATTGGGCAATGTAGCAGGATACAAATTTAATGCCAAGAAATTTATGGCATTTCTCTACACCAACAGTGAATTTACAGAATAAGAGACTAAAAAAGCAATCCCATTTACCATCACACCAAAAAATTAAGATACTTAGGAATAAACTTAACTAGGGAGGTATAAGACTTATATGTGCAAAACTACAGGACACTGAAAAAAGAGATAGAGGAAGATATAAACAGATGGAAGAACATACCATGTTCATGGATTGGTAAAATCAACATCATTAACATGTCTATTCTACCCAAAGCAATCTATAGATTCAATGCACTTCCCATTAAAATACCAAGGGCATATTTCACAGACCTAGAACAAACTCTCCAAAAATTCATCTGGAATAAAAAAAGACTGCAAATACCCACAGCAGTTCTGAGAAAGAAGAATAAAATAGATGGGATCTCAATACCAGATTTCAAGCTGTATTACAAAGCCACTGTTCTCAAAACAGCCTGGTACTGGCACAAAAACAGACATATAGACCAATGGAATAGAATAGGGAACCCAGATATTAACTCAAAACACTATGCCAATTAATATTTGACAAAGGAGGCATGAACATACAATGGAGTAAAGAAAGTCTCTTCAATAAATGGTGTTGGGAAAATTGGACAGATACATGCAAAAAAATGAAACTAGACTACCAGTTTATATCACACGCAAAAATAAACTCAAAATGGATACAGGACTTAAACAAAAGATGGGAAACCATAAATATACTAAAGGAATCCACAGGCAGCAAAATCTCAGACATATGCCAAAGGAACTTCTTCACTGATACTGTTCCTAGGGAAATGTACGCTAAAGAGAAAAATAAACAAATAGGACTACATAAAAATACATGCTTTTTCACAGCAAAAGAAACCATCAACAAAACAACAACAAAAAACCACTGCATGGGAAAGTATATTTGCTAATGTTATCACTGATAAAGTTTTAATCTCCTACATCTACAGGTAGCTTATACAACTTAATAAAAGGAAGATAAATGATCCAATATAAAAGTGGACCTAGATAGAATCTTTTTGAAAGAAGACATAGAGACGACCAAGAGACACATTAAAACATGCTCAAAGTCACTATCTGAGAAATGAAAATCCAAATGATAATATGGTACCATCTTAAACCTGTCAGAATAGCTATCATCAATAAATCAACAAATGCAACGTGCTGGCAAAGATGTGGAGAAAAAGAAATCCTCGTGCACTGCTGGTGGGAATGCAGACTGGTACAGCCACTCTAGAGAACAGTAAGGAGTTTCCACAAAAAACTAAGAATGGAATTCCCTTTTGTCCCAGTAATCCCATTCCTAGGAACATATATATCCTAAGAAACTTGAAACACCCATCAGAAAGGATATGTGCACCTATGTTCATAGCAGCACAATTTCCAATAGCTAAGATTTGGAAACAGCCTAGGTACCCATGAGCAGATGACTGGATCAGAAAACTATGGTACATGTACGCAATGGAATGCTATGCTGCCATAAAAAAGAAGAAATTCTTATTGTTGGCAGAAACCTGAATGGAACTGGAGAACATTATGCTAAGTGAAATAAACCAATCAATGAAAGAAAAATACCATATGATCTCACCCCTTTGCGGATAATAAAGAACATTATAAACTGATGAAGAAAATATAGATACAGAGGCAATAAAGCATCAAACAGACTGTCAAATTACAGTGGAAGAGGTGGAGAAATAAGAGATCAACCAAAGGAATTGTATGCATGCATATAAACATAACCAATGGATGCAAGACACTGGGAGGTGAGGACATGTATGGGAGTGGGGTGGGGGTCAATGGGAAGATATGTACACATGTAATACCTTAATAAAAAATGAGAAACAAATTACAAATAAGAAGATTTTACCAATATGTGATTAGATATATAATATATCTGAAAAAAACAAGCAAACAAATAAGAAAACCACAACTGCATAACCTAGAATTAACTGAGAAAAAAATAATGAGCTTGAAAAGATATATATTAAATTATCTGAGTTGAGACTAAAAACATGAGGATGAAAATGAACATAAGCTTAATTATTGATTGGATAATATGAAGAAAACTTACATGTGTATAATTAGAATCCAAAGTCAGAGAGAATAAAGATAATATGGGAAAAAAATGCTTGATGAAATATAACTTTCACAATTAGATGGAATTTATACATTTGTGAAGAAGTTTAGAATACCACAAAGTGGATGAATATTAAAAATTACAAATATAGATACATGAACACATTATAGGTAAACGACTTAAAACCAATAATAAATGAAATCTTTTCAGCATCCAGGCAAAGATAACACATTGAACCCAGGAAAATAGTGATTCAAATGATAGTTGACTTCTCAACAGAAAGCATAGACCTCAAAAGAGCATTGGTTAAAAATTTTAAATACAAAAAATTAACATAGAATTTTAAAGACATTGAAAATACCTTTCATGAAAAATGTGTAAAAATACTTTTAGGTAGAAGTAAATAAGAGAGATAATCACCATCATACTCTATAATTTAAAGGTTAAAGTTATAAAATTTACCAAAATTGAAAAAAAGATGAAAAGTCAAACTAGTTCTATAACTATTAAATTAATCAATATTCTTATTTTTTAAATATATTTTTATTGATTTCAGAGAGGAAGGGAGAGGGAGAGAGAGTTAGAAATATCAATGATGAGAGAACATCATTGATTGGCTGCCTCCTGCTCACCCCCTTTTGGGGGCTAGTCAAAAACTGGGCATGTTCCCTAACAGAATCAAACCTTTACTGCCTGGTTCATAGCTCAGTGTTCAACCACTGAGTTACACTTGTCAAATAATTGATTTTCTTATAAAAAACTGCTCCACAAAAAAAAAAAAAAAATCATGCCCAGAATATTTAGTTGTAAATTATTTTTAAAATCAATTTTATCAATTCATTTACATAAATTCAAGGAGCAATCAACCACACTCCCTGGCTCCTGTTATGAAATCAGGTTAACATTAATACAATCACTTGATAATGATATTCTACAAAATAAAAATACAGACTATATCACTTATGAACATAGAAGCAAGAATTTATACAAAATATTAGCAAATTAGATCCAGCATTATATACACAAGATGATATATCATAATCAAGCAGCATTTGTGTAAGAAATCCAAGGTTGTTTTGAAATTCAAACATTATACAACACAATTGATCATAACAGAATGAAGAAAACTGTGTTCATTTCAATAGAAACACAGTAATCTTTAGAAAAAGTACAACACCTATTCATAAACAGCATAATCAATACATAACTAAATATAGACAGGAACTCATAAACCTTATATAAGGCATTGAGAAAAATATCTAAAGCTAATATTATATTTAATAAGAAATGTTTGTATATATGTCCCTTAAGATTAGGAACACGACAAGGATACTTACTCACCACCTTTTTTCAATATTTAACTATATGATATAATAAGGTAAGAAAAGAAGTAAAATTAATAAAAGTTTGCGAAACAGTCTCTTTTTAGATGACAAGATTCTAACAATTTACAAAATGAAATTTTAATAAAATAAATATTAGAATTACTAATTGAGTCTCAAAGGATGTCATCATATGTAAAGTTATCTAAAATTAATTTTTATGTATCAACTAGCAGACAACTTTTAAAATAAAAATCTTTTAAATTCTCTTGCCATTACATTAAATGTAAAATGTTTAGGAAGTAAATGGTTCACAAGACTTCTATTGCTTAGAATAATTAAAGAATAATTGAATAAATGGAGATATATTTGAAGACAGTTCACAAAGAAAATCAACAAATGGCCAGTATGCATAGAAAAAACTGCTCCATATTATTAGCCAATGGAAAAAAAAATGCACATTAAATCACAATGAAATAATAGTACACATTAATTAGAATGGGAATAAGAAAAAAAAGCGGTAATACCAAGCTTTGTTGGGGATATGGAATAACTGGAACTCTTATATATCATTGGTGGGAGGGTAAAATGCTACAATCATTTTGGAAAACGACTCTAATAAAATTAAATATACTATGTGCTTCATGACTGACATTTTCAATACTAGTTGTAATATATATCCAACAAAATTTATAATGCCAAATTCTATTCTATTCTTTTTTTTTTTTTGCTGTTAACTTTTACTTTAAATAGTAGCAGTATTCATAGTGAGGAGACAGAAAAAAGCTAAGTAGACGGGAATGGGGACCAAGAGAGTAGAGGAATTTACCTGGGAAACCAACTTGGCAGTTAATGATATCCCACTGGGCGGGGAAGGAAGGGCATGAGCTTTAACAACTATGATTATTACTAAGACAGGCAACTTGCAGATAAACAATCACAAGGATGTTGCTAAAACAAAATTCTTTGAAAGGAGCAATCAGGAATTAACAGGCATACTAGTATATACAACAAACAAACAAACAAACAAACAAAAAACAACCCGCCAGCACTTCCTCCTCTCTCCCCAGTGCAGCACAGAATGGATACCTGAAGTTCCTTGCAGAGGAGCACATTCTCTGTACCCACATGTCTTATGGCCATGTGGGCCTCCACACATGGAATAATAGGCTTTAACCATCTTGGATGCTAAACTACTCCTGACTGTAAGCTCTGGACACTGGCCTGTTCCTGGGGCCCCAGCTGCACCTTTCCCAGGACTGGATTTTCTCAATAAACTTGTGTTTCGCTATTTTTGTCTGCAACTTCATTCTTCAATTTCACGAGACAATGAACTCAGACTCAAATATCCACATTTGGGTTTCAGTAGTAGCCAGAAACTGAAAAGAATTCATTTGTTATTCAATAGGTGAGTGGGTAAACTGAAGAGTATTTGTATAAAGGAATACGAAAATGCAGTAAAAGCTAATGAATTATTGAAGCATATAATGGCATAAGTGACTCTCAAAACCATAATGTTTAATGAAAGAAGCTTTACACAAAGAATATACAAAGTGTAATTCTACTGTAAAAAATGTTTAGAAGAGGCAAAATTAACAAATAAAATCACAACTCTGATATCTCTGGGGGAGAGGAGGAAGAAAGTGACTGTGAAGCTGTACTAAGAAATTTTCTGTAATGATCAAAGTATTTTATACCATAAGAGTTTGAATTACAGGCATTCCTCATTTTATCACACTCCACATTATAGAGCTTCACAGGCTTTGCCTTTTTTCTTTGTTTTGCTTTATTGCAAACTGGAAACAAGATGACCCTCTACCAGCAAAAATATTACGAATTTCTTTATTGGAATGCATGCTTTATTGCAGTAGTCTGGAACTGAACCTGAAATATCACTTAGGTATGCCTGGAAATACAATTGTCAAAATTTCAGATAAGTTATAAAACAGATGTGTGCATTTCACTGCATGTAAATTTTATATGCAAGGAAATATCTTTTAAAATTATTTAACTATTCAATGATATTCATGCTAATGTGTTTTGGAAGAAGTGTATGAATATCTGTAATTTACTTAGAAGTACATCCAAAAATTATTTTTTTTGTATGAATATAGCCAGAGATATAGGGGCAGACATATTATAAAATACATATTGTGAATGTGGATCCATGTGATGGATATACTGGTGTTTACTATAAAAATCTTTCAACTTTTCTACATATTTGAAAATTTTTATAATCCAATGTTGGTAAAAAAGACCTACTTCGAAACCTCTACTCTTTACATAAGTACAACAAAGAGCCAGGAACAAAGGTGGAATCCATTAATTATAAACCTCATGAAGTCAGGGTCCATTTTTGTTCTTTTCATTTGTTAACTGACATGTAGATGATTCTCAAAGAATAGGAAGAATATTTATTGAATGAATAAATAAGTTTACTTTCCCATCATTAGGGTAATTTTTTACTAATATTTTATACTTACATTGTAAGAAACAAAGATCCTATCTAACAAAAGGATAATATGCAAATTAACTATCAGTCCATCACAAAGATGGCAGCACCCATAGTGGGTGGGACACTGGACACTGGCAGCGGCAACCTGGCAATGGGTCCCAGAGTCCCACGCATCCCGGCTCGCAGAGGGAGGGAGGGATGGCAGGCAGGCCTCTGACCAAAGGCCACCTGGGGCATGGGATGCTGGCATCATTGCAGGCCAGGCTGAGGGATCCTCCCTTGCATAAATTTCATGCATTGGGGTTCTAGTCTACATTATAAAAGGACAGGAGCCGTCACCACCTAAATAACCAGACAGACAACTGGGCACTAGGAAGTGCCTGGAGCAGCTCTTGGTCCCTTTCCCATGGCCCACAGGATCTTATCACAGCAAGGCTGGTTGCCAGTGGGAAAACGGGGTGGTGAGGGGTGGGAGGGGGAAACACAGGCGTGGCTGAGGATTAGGCCCAGAGAGAGGTCTGGAGAGAGAGGGAGGGCCTGATCTATAGCCTCTGTGGCTGCTGGGAAAGCCTGGATAAAGAGAGAGGCAGGGCCTAATCAGCAGCCACCACGGCTGCTGGAAAGGCCTGGAGAGAGAGAAGCAAGGCCTGATTAGCAGTTGTCACAGATGCTGTAGATCAGGCCCAGAGATAGGCCTAGAGATGCTGACTGGTATAGAAACCAACCAATCAAAACCATAACTTGGTGAACTGTGAAGGCAGAATCTAAGGTGGGGCCTGAGGAGGGGATTTTAGGGCAATAGCTGTTTGGTATAAGAAAGCAGTTCAATTTTTTAATGACCAGTTTGGCAGTATAGTACATATGATTGGCTATCAGTTTAGATATAGAAATTATGTATTTTTGTCTGCCAAGAGCATCTCCTCCTGATGAAAAAGACTCCCCCTGCCCGCCCCCCCTGCCCCGTTTAAGCAATTTCATCCTACATAATCTATCTATACTACTAAAAGTGTAATATGCTAATTAGACTGGGTGGATCAGCCATCTTCCAGACATCTGACTTCCTTCTGGACAAAACCATGGTGGTAGGGGTAAGGTAGGGGCTGTTAGGGGCTATTAGGCTGGCAGGGGAGGCCAGTTGGGGGTGAGATTAGGTCACCAGGGGAGGGCAGTTGGGAGCAATCAGGCCAGGAGGAGAGAAGTTAGAGGTAATCAGACAGACAGGAAGAAGGCTTAGGGTCAGTCAGGCAGGCAGACAGGTGAGTGATTAGGAGCCAGCAGTCCAAAATTGTAAGGGGGATGTCCAACTGCTGGTTTAGACCTTTTCCCTGTTGTACATTCCCCAAGGGATCCCCAATTGGAGAGTGTGCAGGCTGAGCTTATGGGAACCATCCCCCACCCCACCTGTGCACAGGGCATCTAGTCCTATCTAAAAAAAGATTCATATGCAAATTGACTGTACCTCCACTACACTCACCATCAAATCAGAGCAAGTATGCAAATTAACCCAACTATGATGGCTATAGCCACAGACAGAGCAGGATGGGGGCTTGGGTTGCCCTTGATGATGGAGGAAGCCAAGCTTTCCACAAACCCTGGCAGGCCCAGGCCTCAGCTTAAGGCAACCACGTTTCAATGGCTGTGAGACCAGAAGGCTTGGCTCCATTCCAGGCTACAAAGTTTCAACTGTAGAAGATAAATAAATCCCAGATACGAGGGCCTCTGTTTGGATTACCAGGGGGCATGGCCAGCCTGCAAACCACCACAGGCCCCTTGCCAGGCCACCCCACTCCCCAAGGGAACACCCACTCTGATACTGGACACCCACCCTGATACTGGACACCCTTTAGGGCAAACCAGCTGGCCACCACCTGTGCAGTAGGCCTGTATCCTATCTAATAAAAGGGTAAGATGCAGATTGACCATCACTCCAACACACAAGATAGCTGCCCACATGTGGTCAAAAGATCCTGACCCATGTGGACACAAGATGGCCACCACAAGAAGGCCAACAGGGGAGGGCAGTTGGCAGGAACCAGACCTGCAAGGGAGGGCAGTTGGGGGTGATCATGCCTGCAAGGGAGGGCAGTTAGGGGTGACCAGGCCGGCAGGGGAGGGCAATTAGGGGCAAACAGGCTGGCAGGGGAGCAGTTAGGCATCATTCAGGTTGGCAGGATAGTGGTTAGGGGGGTGATAAGACTGGCAGATAGAAGCAGTTAAAGGCAATCAGGAAGGCAGGCAGGTGAGCAGCTGGGAGCCAGCAGTCCTGGATTGTGAGAAGGATGCCTGATTGCCTGTTTAGGCCCAATTCAGGTAGAATCCAGTTAGGATCGGGCCTACATGGGCAGTGGGACATCTCTCATAGGGTCCCAGATTGGAGAGGTAGCAGGCTGGGCTAAAGAACAACATCCCTCCCTCCCCCCCCCGGGCACGAATTTTGTGCACTGGGCCTCTAGTATAATAATATACTTTTCTACAGGAATCTCTGATGTGATAAATCATTTGATAAATATATAATTAGACAAAGGAAATAATATTTTTCAAAAGTGAGTATTGTATATTTAAGCTTAATATCCTGACTTTATTTGGGTAATAATTCAACAGAAATTAGAGTCCATACCAGTTTGAAACTAATCATCTAAATAAAGTAGAGCTGAAGGAACAAACAGATAAAGAAGGAGAACTTGAACTAAAGAAAATCTTCTCTATCCTTAGAGTTGATAGACTAAAAGAAGGAGATGGTATACCTCATGATTTTTGCTTGCATATTGCAATCTTAGAGGAGTAGAAGATGGAGACATCCAAGCAGCTTCTCATCAGACGCTATGACCACAGAGAGAGATGCTGCCCAAGAAAGATGGAATCATGAAGATGTGCCACCACTACCCTGTACCACATGCTCCATTTGAATCCAGGAGCCAGGAAAAGCAATATCATGGTTCTTCCCTCCTCTTGTTCCTCCTATCGTCTGCCAGTGCTTTTTCCTGAGCAAATCCAAGGCATCTTTGAAAGTATAATCTCTAAGGGTTATTTAGTTCTCTGCCATACAAAGAAGTTCACAGAAATATTGGAGATAGATTTAGGGAAAAATAAGTAAATGATTGACTCACCTGCTATAACACATTTGATTATTTCACATCTGTAAAAATAGTTGCAGAAATGAATAATAAAACCTGATGAAGACATTCTAAAAATGTATTTTGCTTAGCACAATTCCCATCATATTGTGAATTTAGGGAAAATGCTTATCTTCTTTTTCATATTCTTGCTTTGGCTAATACAAAGAGGAAGCTACTTCCATAACTTTTCTGCAGCATATTTTTTATTTCATTCCCAAGACAGCTAATTAGGCTGAGCTTGACATTCTCTGGACTGAGTGTTACATGGAAATGAATTGTTCCATCTCAAACATCTTCTTACTTTGTACTGCTTATATCAAAGGTAAGTAAAAAGCAAGCATCCTGAAATTCTTAACCCCCTAACACAAGAAAAGCAGGGTAGCGTCCATGTGTATGTTAAACAGTTTTGTAAATCTCTCCTTTTTGGCCACCTGGGCTTCTACAATCCAGCTCTCCCTGGGGCACACCTCAGTAAAGAAAATTTAAAGGTGAAGGCTGGCTTATATGGAAAATATGCTATTTCAGACCCTGACCTAAGTCTTATCATGTTCTTGACTCCAGCATGTAAAAGATAACCTTTACATGTGGCATTTAAGTTACTTTCACAAATTAATAAAGTTGTTACTTGATTCTTATGTGCCTCCAAATCCTCATGTGTGTATTTCTTCAGCCAGAATCCTGGTGTAGAAGAGAAAAATGTGCTTGGCCTTGAAGTCTGAGCACTAAGTGCTAAATAAATGGTAGCTGTGTTTGTTGTTGGAACAACATGCTATAACAGGTTTGAACAGGGAGAGTATAATGAATTTTATGCTTGTCATCCTTATCTTTTTCCAAATTTCTATGTCACATATTTACTTCAACTAAATAGGTAAAGGATCTATCTCCAACATTATCATTCAGCAAAATAAACTAACGGAAAGATGAAACATGCTTATTTTATAAGACTAAAATCTTCTGATATTATCTGAGATTAGGAATGTTTATTCCCTCTGTGACACTTATTTTCAAAGAGAAAGAATGGAGGTTATTTTGAGAAACAAAATTAATGGCAAAAGATACCATAGAAACTGCACATAGCAACAAGGAGACATGGTGACTACACGATGCTGAAAAACACAGAGAGATGAAGGCAAAGATCATGCACAGAGAACACTTACACAACCAATGATCAGAATGAAGTTATAAACATGAGGAACTAAAATGAAGTGATTAAAACATAGTAAGAAGAGGATCTTCCTTCTTATTTCACTCCATGAGGTCAAGCATTATTTTAGTTTTTTCATTTTTTCTCTACATGCAGTGCACGTAAATAATTTGAGACAGACCTATTATAACAAACAAGTTCTCTCACTATCTATCCTCTAAATATAAGAAAATATTTTAGGTTGAACCTGCTCCCTGAAATTATTTCAATTATTTTAGATATAAACATTTCAATTCCACATATTTTCATTTCTGCTTCTTAATGAAGGTACTTTAGTCATACATTTATAAACATTATTCTCAGTTGGCTTTAATTCAATCTTTTTAATCCTCTAAATCTATACATCTGATATGGAGGATTAACCAATAATGTATTTGTGTCACATGAAAATTACTTTTGAGTTGGGAAAAAATAATTTAAAATTGACTTCATATGATAGTAAATGGATCTACTTAAAACACACAGAAAAACTAAAACTAAAATGAATGTTTTAAATATTTTTTTATACATAGGTTTTAAAAAGCCTAACTTTAAGAATTACCTAAGTTGAAAAAGTAGGAGATTGTTAAAATAAATGTCCCTTCTTAAAGAATTAAACTTTATTTCCCAGCTTCCCTTGTTGTTAGATGTGACCATATGACCATGGGATGTGGGTGAAAGGATGTGTGTCACTTATAGTTCTTCCCATAAATTCCTCCCACATATGATTTGCTAACAAAGTTCATCCTTTTTTTAAAATATATTTTATTGATTTTTTTACAGAGAGGAAGGGAGAGAAATAGAGAAGAAACATCGATGAGAGAGAGACATCGATCAGTCACCTCCTGCACGCCTCCTACTGGGGATGTGCCCGCAACCAGGATATATGCCCTTGACCAGGATCGAACCCGGGACCCTTCAGTCCGCACATCGACGCTCTATCCATTGAGCCAAACCAGTTTCGGCAAATTAAAATGTGTTTTAATAAATTCCCTATGATGTTAAGGTATGATGTGTCTTATGGGAAAGAGATCAACTAGATGTCAGTTCAAGGGATGTGTTTTTTGGGAAGCCATTCTCAAGGGCATCTGTATTTGTCAAGTATCAGTTTTTTTTGCCCTGTGCTTCCTTTTAAAGAATACTCGCATAGTAAACAGTCATAGAAAACAGAGATAGTACCCCCATCTATGGTAGGCAGTAGATTGCTTTGCTCTCTGGGTTAATAAAAATAATATACCCACCTGAGACAAAGAGTGGCAGTTCCTTTACAAGAGTGGGAATACCCTAACATTGGGTTTCCTCAGCTGGGAACAACCCACTGTATGTAATATCCAAAGCAGTGGGTTCCACTTCTCATCACCCCTGTGGAACTTGGTGAGCAAAGGGGAACCAATAAGAACGTGAATGTCATACTCCTTGCTGTGTTATGAGTAATACAATCTTTTATCTTTGGCCCAGGAGGCTGCTGGCATGTATATATGAAACTGTGACAAGCTACCTTGTCAGCTTGCAAGTAAAATAAAATCTCAGAGTCTTCACAGTTCTTAAAAATTCTCTATAGTTCTGTGATGTGTATCTTATGTAAATTAGATGCTATGTGTCTTGTCTACATAGATTAAAGCATGACTTTTTGTTTTCTTGTCCTTTCTTGTCTAATCTACCAACTATTACCTCTTCCTTCTCCTATAAACACACATGAATATATTGAGTTTTTGTAAGAAAAAAGTGATAAAAATGGAAATTTTAGAAACAATAATCATCTGTATTTAATAAGAGTGAACGTAAAATAATAATGGCAGTGTTGATGTGATAATTATAACTTAGATGACTTTACATATGAGAGTCATTATATTAAGAACTTTTTATATGTCAAGTCAATGCAGAAAATACCAATATAAGTATGTACTGTTGTTATTCCTATGTAAAGGTACCTATAAATAATTATTTAAAATATTGCTGTAGTTGTGCTATAGACTATGATCGAGTTCATTTGGCCTGCTACAGCAAAATACCATAGACTTGTTGGCTTATAAACAATAAAAAAATATTTCTCTCATTTCTGTAGGCTGAACAATGTAGATGAAGGCATCAATATGGCTGTATTCTGGTGAGAGCCTTCTTCCTGGTTCATAGTTGGCATTTTCTCTCTGTGTTCTCATATAGTGGAAGGGTGAAGGATCTGTATGGAGCCTCTTTTATAAGAGCATTAATCCATTCATGAGGACAGAGCTTCTCAAAGGTGTACATTCTAATACCATCACCTTAGGGATTAGGATTCAACGTATTATTTGGGGGTGGGGCATTCAGACCATAGCAGGGCACACAAATTGAGAGCACCAAATCTGTTATAGACAAGAGGGGTTCATGACACATCATAGTTGCAAACCAACATCAGAATTTAGCTGTTTCCACAAAAAAAGGGGAAACAAAATTTGCATTGATTCTGCTGTTGTACTTTGTAGTCACTTGAAGTGATTGAGAAATCACAGAATCATAAGGAAAAGATGCATTTTTAAAATTTATGTTTTTATTTTTTTCTTAAATAAAATAGTGTTATTTAGAGTAGTTACTATGATTTGTAATGGTTATTAGTACAATTAAAATAAGGATAGCCCAGCTGGCGTGGTTGGTGATTGATTGTCAACCTGTGAACCAGGAGGCCATGGTTCAATTCCGGGTCAGGGCATATGCCCAGATTGTGAGCGCAGTTTCCAGTGAGGGGTATGCTGGAGGTAGCTGATCAATGATTATCTCTAATAATTGATGTTTCTACCTCTTTCTCCCTCTCCCTTCCTCTCTAAAATCAACAAAAATATATTTGAGAAAAGAGTAAGGAGAGCAACTGCTGTAACCTTCTTAAATACCAGTTCTATAAGACAGAATAATCAAGATAAAAATTAAATAGTGAAGAAGAAAACCTATTATCTATGTGCTTCAATATAGGTAAGGTAAGAAGATAGGCAATTGCTTTAATCAATTTGTTAAGTTCTTCATATTTTATTTGGAAAGATAGATAATATGTAAATAACGGGGGGGGGGGCATAGGATTCTGTTTTACCAAAGTTATTGTTATTGTCTACATCCAACAAACTTTTGACTCATTTCATATGATCCTAGGATCCTGGCTGACATATTTCCACTGAGGTTGTTTTCTCTCTCTCAGCAACTCACAGTAGGATCAATCATGTAATGATGGTTTCAATCAGAAGGCCCCTGAGGCTTTCCCTTAAACACTTGCCCTATATCTGTCTTTCTAAATAAGATATGGAGAAGACTTAAATTGATTAAAACAATTGCTTCCCTAGTTTTACCTATATTGAGCCACCCATTTACATTAGGTTGCAAATTTCAGATTTCCATTTATTCTAAATTAATCAGGATACACTGAGCTTCACCAGAAATGTTATAGAGAAGATAATGCTACATTAAAAAATGTGTTCATACTTTCTAAGTAATGAGAGGATGCTCTCCTTTTTGTGAAATCATTATGTTAAAAAATGAGCAGTAAAAATAGAGTGTTCAAGCTTTGAGAAAAGAATATATTCAAAAATAATCACAGCATTACTCAGAGCACTAACTTTTTAGGGTAAATAAGAGCTACCATGCAAATTACATTATGAATGCTTGAGAACTTTACACACTTGATTAAATTCTCACACATTGTTATTGAGAAAGATTGAGAATACACCATGCATAAAACTTCTGTGGCGTGCGCGAGTGTATGTGTGTTTGTGTGTGTGTGTGTGTGTTTTGTATGTGTGGGGGGTACATACGTATATTTAAATTTAAATCAAATAATTTATCCAGTGATTTTTTATCATAATTTGTTTTTGAATACAAACTATTCTATTTGAGCAATCGCTGGGGTAAAGGAGAGAAGGACTCAGCAGGTGGGGCTTCACCCATTCCCTCCGACCAGAATAATTATAGATTTATTTAGATTATAAAATCACTTTACAAGTTACCTTAAAAATTTGTCCTGCTGCTCAGAAATGGACCCACATAAATATAGTCCACTTATATTTGACAGGCAGCAAGGGAAATGCAATGGGCAAAAATTATCTCTCCAACAAACAGTGCTGGACAACTGGACATCTACATGCAATAAATGATCTAAGCATAGACATTACACCCTTCACAAAAATTAAATCAAAATAGAGCATAGACCAATATGTAAAATGCAAAACTATAAAACTCCTAGAAGATACAATAGAAAAAAATTATAGATGACTTTAGAGGTTTTAGAGCAGTGAAAATATTCTGTATTATGCAATATGGTGGATACATGTCATTGTACATTTATAAAAATGCATTGAATGTACAAACCCAGAGTATACCGTAATGTAAATTATGAACCTGGGAATTATGTGTCAGTGTAGGTTCATCAATTGTAACAAATATGCCAGTCTGTGTGGCAAGTCTGCTTAATTTGCTGTAAACCTAAAAGTGCTCTAAAATATAAAGTTTATTAAAAATAAATATGCCCAAAGAAGAGTTTGTCTGAGGAATAATATGTTTATAGCTAATTCTGCAGCAAGGGTCATGCAAATCTAATAGTCTGTGTTTTGTACAAAGTGTTTGTTCACCTCAAACCTAATTCCTAAAGCTCCAAAGCTCCAAAACACATGAACTGGAAGCTTCTTCATATAGAGCTTAACTATCACAGTTATAAAATGCAATAAGTTTACTGAATAATGTCATGTTTTTAGCAATCTAGGATTGCCAAAAAAAAGTTACAATTAAATTCTAGTCCTCATATTAATACTTATTATGTTGAATTATTCAGACAATGCCTCTGGGAGAAGGAAGAAAAGAGAGTCAATAAAAATCCTTACAGTCAATTTAGGTATGAAATTAAATGATCTAAGAGAAATTATTCAAAATTAAATAAACAGAGAACAAATATGTTATATCTAAAAAGACTCAACACTAAGTAAATATTTTGTGAAGAAACATAAAGGTGATAGAAAGGAGGAGAAAAAAGAATAAAGGTTTAGCATACAAACACAATCTGAAAAAAAAAGTAACAATCTATTCTGCAAGAAAACACATCTTAAGAGATGAAAGAAACTTTTCAGCAAGTAATAAATTATATCCTGGCAATTAAAAAAAAACATACAAAACAAGAGATATAGGATCAAGTAGTAAGAGCACAGAATGTGCTAACAAAACACTTAACAAAGAAAAACAACTTGCATAGAAATATACAGCAATAACAAAGTCAGTAGTTAGAGGTCACTCAAGTGCTCTAGAGAATATGAAAATGTAGCACAGCTTACTGATAAAAAGGACAGTATTTAGTGCCCAAAGATAGTGAAATAATGTTTATAGATTATGAACAAAAATATTGTGAATTCTGAATTATATACAAAGAAGTTTTACAATATATATAAAGAAATCAGAAAGACATATGTAGTATGCTAGAATTCAGTGTTTCATGAATATGCTAAATAAATATTCACAAGATGATTCAAAAGAAATAGCTCACCCATGAAGAGGGCAGTAGTTAGGGGATTTTTGATAGAATTATCAACATTAAGAAATCCCAGATGATTCACATAAGTCAAACATGTGCATTTCACTTTTCCTTCCAGTAAATTTTTAAAAATTGGACTGAGGACACACACAAAAAAATACATGAGAGAAAAAGTAAGTGTGCTCATGTCTTCTGTTACATAGTTTTTCTACACCTACCAGAGAAACAGAAAAAATAAATGTTGTCTTCTTCATTTAGGTATTTTTCTTCTCTTCATCTTATTTTCTTTGAATGTGATGGTGGTTTCTGGAATTTATCCAGCTACTTGCTCTCAGTCTGAAGTCAAAGGTAAAAATGATTGTCAGTAACATCATTGAGGCTGATATTCTTGGACCCTGTGCCTACTGTGTAGGTTTAATTATGGAAGATATATTTTCTAAATTTTAAAGACAATTTGGTGAGATTTAGCAAATATGCTTCCAAAGCATTTTGTATTATGTGCTATTCAGTTGGCTGTGACTCCTGATGGCCGTGTGAATGAGTGATGTCCACAGTGGCCTGTCAGCCTACTCAGCTCCTGCAGACTCATGTCTATGGCTTCTTTATGGAGTCAATCTATATCATATTGCATCTTTCTCTTTGCCTGCTGCCTTCTATTTTCCCAGCAGTACTGCCGTTTCCCAAAAAATGCCTGCCTTATTGTGATGTGCTCACATTAGGACAGCTAGTTTTGTTATGTTTGCCTCTAGTGATGGTCAGTATTAATTTGTTCTATGACCCACTTGTTCTTCTTTCTGCCAATCATAGAGCTCTCCTCATATAGCATATTTCAAATGGATCATTTATTTTTTTTCTAATAAGTCTTCTTCACTGTTCAGCTTTCACACTGGTATACAGTAATTGGGTGTGGATGATATTAGGTTGGTCTCTAATGACATATCTTTGCTCTTGATGACCTTTCCTAATTCTTCCATCGCTGCCTTCCAAGTCTCAGCCTTTTCGTGATTTCTTGGCTGAAGTCTCCATTTGAATTAATGAGCGGGCCAAGTTAGACAAATGTGTTTTTCTTCTGCAGCCAAGATGTCTCCTTGATGTTCAAATGCAGTTCTGCTTTGGCACTTTCCTCTTTCACTGTGATCAGAAGTTGTTCTAAATCGGTGCTACTTTATGCCTTTAAGATGGTATCATCTACATATTTTAAGTTATTGCTATTTCTTCCACCAATTTTCACTGCTCCTTCCTTTGAGTCTAGCCTGGTATTTTGGATGACATACATCTTACTGATATCATATGTTGTAAAAGGATTAAAAGAGGTAAGCATTCCACTAAAATACAGTCTTAACTGAATAACTGTGATGATTGTATTGAGAAATGAGCAATATAGTGTTTTGTTTTGTTTTTCTGAAAAGTCAGGTTATATTATGTGAAATATAGTAAATACTATTAGGTACTGTCAATGAATATGACAAAACTTCCATAATATGTTAATTAGATTAAAATCAAGATAAAAAGAGGTTAAAGAAAGTGTTCATTCATCAATTTTATTACCTTTCATATCAGGAAATTAGTGGAATTTTTCCTGAAGCTACAGTAAAAAAGGCAGTTTTAAGTTATGATTTAAATAAAAACAAAAATTATTTCTGCGACAATAATAACAGATTACAGCTCTTATGAGATGACAGACAACATAGCAAAGAGAAACTAAAGAGAGAGAAAAAATAAGAAAGTAGCAACAAAATATCAGATGAAATGCAAGAGGTGAGACTAAACAGATATTGATGAAAGTCAGATGGCTCTGATTTGCCTGCTTCAAGATTGTCTTGAGCAAATCACTTCACAGGGCCTCAGCTTCTCATTTGTGAAATGGGGATAATATAGTATTAGTATCTATCTCACATTATAATGGAGGGCAAATGAGTTGAAGTATATAGTGATCCAAATGACAGTACATGGTAAGCTTAACAAAAGAAAGCAAAGATTACAATTTGTCTTGGACAATACATGTCAATATTATAAAGCTGCCCATTTTCACTAGTACCTTATTTCAGTATAATTACAATAAAAAATCTTAACTGACTTTATTTTTTTATGCTTGATGAATCTCAGACCTATTTATGATTCTGTGTATATGCCTGTATTAGACTGTTTTAAATATTATATGAATTCTACCCAGTAGAAAGAAACCATTAGATATCAATAGAAAAACAATTAAAAAAAAACCACAAATGCCATTGTGTAACTGGCTAGCCATTTGAAAATCAAGCTCTTAAGTGGATTATAACAATACCTCTTAACTAGTCTACCCACTGGTTTTGGAATTATTCTTAATTTAGAGGCAGATTATATTTCTCTTTTGTTCAAGTCTCTTCATTCTCCCTCCATCTCAATTAGAGTAAATATCCCATGAAACTCTATGTTAGTCTCTTTTGTGCTTTATTCTGTCCTTGCCAAGGATCAGCTCCCACTCACCTATCTTCTGGTTGTATCTCCAACATATCAGGCCTGATGGCAATGACCTTATGCATCTTGTTCTCATTGCATGACATGCCTTCCCTCAAAATTCCCTCACCCTTTTTCGAGTTTTGTACAATCATACTGAATGTGCTAATGGAAAAACCCTTAAGAGTAATTGATGCTTTCTCAGCAATGCATACTAGTTAACAAGGAATAAATACATTTCAAAATTGATTGTAGCTTAATCTTTGGGAAAATATTTATTTGAAATACTATGGGTGGATTTTTTACTAAAATCTTAGCATATTTTAAAACATAGTATTTTTATGAACTTTATTAGACACAGAAGAGAATATATCAACAGATTCACTGTGCTTTTATCACCATCTTTGCTATACTTTTCTGTAAAGTCAGTCACACACTATCTTCATGGGGCTGATTGGACAATTGATCTTTTGAGTCTCCTGCTGTTCACATCACAGTGCAGAAAAAACCTAGTTGATTGTAGACCCAGAAGTTTCAGTCAGAATGTTTTCACAAAAGGTTTGTGTGTTTTGGCTTAGTTGAGATCCTTGCACTCTGATGTTTCAACCTCAGAGCAGCCTAATAAATGTACATATCCAAAGTATAAATTCACAAGCCAAACAGATGAACTTTTTGGTATGTGATATAAGCAGTAAAGTGGGAAAATGGGCCAAGTTAAAGCATATAATTTAATGCAGAATTCAAAGATTGGATTGCATAATTCCAACAAATTAGGCAATGTATTTGTTCCTTTGTGTTTTTGTTGTATTTTTTTGTGTGTGTGTGTGCACCTACTAACTGCCATGATGGTATAACAGTTAATATATCTGAGAAGACCTTGCCCTCTAGTGGGAAGCCAGAGAATGAACATGTGAAAGAGTAAAGACAAATTATGTTAAGCACTGACTCTTTGATGGAGGTCCACTCAGGAATCTTTCAAATCCCATTCTTGAAAAATAAAATCTTCTTTTCTCTCTCTCTTTTTTTTTTTTCTCAATGAGACTTGAATGCTAAATCTTTTTAAATGGATAATTAAGAATACATCACTGGCCCTTCATTGTCCCTAAGTTTAGTAAACTAATTGAGAGTCAAATATGATATTTCTAAAGAACTTATTTCTCTTCAAGTAGCAAAAAGTTTGTGAAGCTTATCCTTTCATATAAAATGGGACTAAATAAATACTTGAATGATAAATAAACCAATGAAATTATTTAGAAAACATTTTTAAATGTTTGTTCCAATCTTTAAAAGAATAAGTCAACCAGTTTAAGTTATATTTTCTGTCTTTAAATTTGGGGTTCAGTGGTTAGGCATCAACCGACGAACCAGTTCACAGTTTGATATCCAGTCAGGGCACATGCCCAGATTGAGGGCTTGATCTTAGTTTAGGGCATGCAGGAGGCACCTGATCAGTGATTCTCTCTCATCATTGATGTTTCTATCTCCCACTCACTCTTCCTCTCTTAAATTAATAAAAGTATATTTTTAAAACTTTGCATGACAAAGAAAATTCCTATACTTAGTGTGGGAACCTCTTTCCACGTCCCGTGTGGTTCAAGGTTCCCGGGTCAGGGTTCGGGTTCTGAAGGAGGCCGCAAGCAAACAAAATGAGAGACTAGAAAACATTAATTTGGCGATATTGGGGGGCCAGGCGGGAACCTTCCTCTAGTGGAAAGGACTGCCATTTGCTCTGGCATTTTTCTCCCTTTTATTAAGGCTTTGGGACACACCCCTAGCCTTTAGGCAGGAAATAACAAAAACAGAAATTAACATGAAACAAACAGATAGAGGTTGCTTCAACCAATAATGTTTCAACTAAACAGTGAATAATTAGCTCTGACCTTTCAGAGCAGTTAAGGTTGGCCAGCCTTCTGGCTTCCTGTTTACAACCATTTAGTGAGAACAATATTTGGTTTCCAACAACTTAGATTGACTATTTGAAGAAGCCCCATGTTTTACTGAAACAAAATGTTTGATATGTATAGTATTCATCATAATTGCAAATTTAAAAGAAACAACATTTTAATACTTTGAATTCCAAGTGTTTGTGATTTGTGTTTAGATTAAATAAAACACTAATTGGTTTTACTTGAGAAATATGCATATGTTATATGTATGTATGTATATATATATGATTTATGTCTCATATAAACATATTGGATGTGACCACAAATGATAGTCTTCCAATATTTAGTGTTAATTTAAATTTTCAAAAGCAAAAATATATAATGCTTATGTTTTTATTTTGAAAACAAATCAAGAATGTTATAAAGCATAAAATTTACTAATTTTGAGGTGTATACTGACAAAAATTTTAAAAAGCCATCTTTCCAACTTGCAATTCATGTGAAATATGAGTAATTTTCTTTTAATGAAAAGAGTAATTTGAATAGGTCCATTTTACACTGTGCTTTAGATTTCTTCACCAGTGGAGTCCATACCTGTGTTTTGGAAGATAGAAGCAGCCGGACTAGAGCAATAAGCAGTAAATGAAAGTCGGTTAGAATTAATTATTTGTTTTTGAGGTCTCTGGAGCATTCAACTGCTTAAACAATATAATAAAAGAAATATATATGAAATGGTAGGAGGACAACTTACCATTTTTTGCTCATCCAGGGAACAGTGATCCCCTCACTATAAATCCACTTCACATGGACTTTAGGGTTTGGAGCTAAAAGAGAGAGTCTGTTATGCCCAGAGTTCGGGGTCCCCAATAATCAACCACTAAGGATCCTTTTCTGATGCAAAAGCAAAGAGTCTTTATTCAAACCCGGGTTTGGCTCTCAGCCTCTTTCTGGCGCAGCAGTGAGGAGAGAGAGCGAGCTGGGTGGGAACAATGAGTTTTATGGGGTAGGGTAATTAGGGGGCTTAGGAAAGTGATGAGGGTTATAGAGATTGGTCACTTGAATTGGGGTCTTTCTGTGGTTAAGCCTAATTAGGATCTTAGCTGTGTCCCTGGAGCTTCATTGGTCCTTTTGGGTGGGGGTCGGGGAAGTTAAGACATTGCTGGCACGGGGGGGGAGGGGAAGAAGGAGGGGGAGGTGGATAGAAAGAACAAAATCTTTAACTTGGTATCCAAATCTTTAACTTTTATTCCCCCAAACCCACAACTTCTTTAGGTTGTTCAAAAACTTTCCTTTGCAGAGTGTACATACACACACACATACACATACACACATTCACACACATGCACCAACCCCAAAAAACTATATTATTCAGAAATGTTCCCAATGATTAAACCTTGCTTTTTATTATAGGAAGATATAGTGCTGTAGGCAAGGACTAGGGAGGGCACGGGAACAGGAGATGTTGAATTAAAAGTCAGCTGGTTGTGGACCTACTTCTCCCCCAAGTTTCCTCTATGAATGGGAGTGAATTGGTTTTAAAGATGTCAAAAACAACTAGTTGTAAAGTATTTATGAAATTACCTTACTACTTGGTAGAATTAATAATTTCCTTACAATTAGATATTTATATTAATTGGAAATTGTTTATCCTATAACAGACTAACAAACAGTATGAACAATAAAGTTCAACAAATTTTAGATGTTTTCTTAGTGTAGATTCCTGATTGTGAATAACTAGTTCAAAGGTGTTGATTTGTTTATGTCACTTGATGGGTAAGTGTTACCAAAATATCATAATATTTTACATTTATACTTGCAAGCTGTGAACATATTTAATTTATAGCTTTCTCACCCTACTGATTATTTTGAAGTAAAAACATTTTCATTAACTTGGTAAAGAAAATTAGCAAACACTTCACTACACCATACAAACACAATCTTAGAATGATTTAAAAATATACATATAAAGTATTATTTCATATATTTAAAACAAATTTAAAAAAAAATAAAAATGTGGTACAAATTTAGTAAAAGAATTCTGATAGAGTAGCTACTCATACTTAGTTCCCTTAGCTTTATTTTTTTCAAAGTTTTCTATATTAAATATCATGCCTTTAACAGAAAAGTATGACACCTACATTGTAATAGCATCTAAATAACTTCTCAATAGATTCTATAATATCCAACTACATAGACAATATACAAATAACATTGTAATTATTTTGAAAATGTATCCTAATATATCTGTGAATGGGTTTTTTAATTTTTATTTTTTTACAAGTTATCTTCAAGCCTTCTCATAATGTTTTTTTCCCCTGAATAAAAATGCTTCCATTCTTGAAAAAAAAAAAAAAGTGAAACTTTTACCCCTAGAGATTTGATTAAACCATTTCACAAATAGATGTATTAGTTTCTGTGTTGTATAACACATTATGAAAAGCTTAATTGAGGAGGAAACTGGTCTTGCAAGGCGTGTCAGGCCATAAAAACTGTGAACAATGCACTGCCCTGGTGAGGATAAAGGGTCATTATCACTGGCCCCAGGATGGATCATTTGATATGGCCTGGGGATTCCCAGAACTGGGAGCCTTCCTGTAAGGAAGGGGGCAGAACCATATCTGCAAGACAAAGACCCCAGAAGGTTATAAAAAGTGAAGACCTCTGTGTGTTTCTTCATTCTGATTTGGAAATTATTCACAGAGTCTACTAGTGTTGATAAATGAGGTCCCTCTCTTTCTCTAGAAAGTATGCTTGGTATTTCTTTGGTCTTCTGTAATATATGGTTCCCTCTGACCAGGAAGCTAGCCTGGTGAGTAGACAGGGTTTGGGGCCCTGGGGCACAGGATAGGCCTCCAGAAGGCATGCACTGCTGATTTAGCAGAATTGAACTGGGGGGAACTCCAGGAGCTCCCAGATCTCAGCCCAGGAAGAAAAAGTGGACAGACACATTTGGACCTGTCAACAGAATCTGTAAAGTAAGGACCCCAGTCAGTCAGGCCCACTCCAAGTGAATGGAAGAGGGAACATGATCACCTCCCTGGAAGTCATAGAATTTCATCAGGTGAGAGTCAGGGCTCCAGAGGTGAATGAATTCAGATTCAATTAGGGAATTATAGGTTCACTCTTCTGTTTGTTTGTGTGTGGGACTAGCCAATTTGCTACCGAGAAGGGATGCTAGACCCAGCCTTAACTCCTCTGGTAGGTTCTCACCTAGACGTTGGTAGAGAATTCTGGTCTGGGGTGTGGGTGCTGAGGATTGCCCCATGCCCATCTGGGGAGTTGGGCATTATCTGCTAGGCTCCAGTCTGGACTAGTCTACTGAGAGAGTGTGAGTTTGTCTGTCTTGGCATAATTATCTGCTGATTAACTTGTCTGTGTGAAAGCTAAAGCTACTTTGATTTTCTGTTCACACATCTGGTTAAAACATTTGATTTGCTGAAGGCTGAACCTGTGATGGTCTGCAAAAGTCTCAAACAGTGATGTTGAATTAGTTTTTTTCAGAGACCTTTGCTCTCTATCATGGGAGGAATCAGTCCACTTAGTAAAAATTTCTGTCTATGTTTGTGTACAAAGGACTTTGGTTTGCTCTGTGATTTTGCTGTGTTAGGATAAAATTTTGGAATTCTGGGATAGATTTAAAGATATTTGTGGCTTTCCTTATCTGACTGGGACTTTCAAGGGTGGGGCTCCACAGCTCTGCAGGGCTGAGAGATTTTACGGGCCTGCCCCCTGCCTGTGCTGAAGTAAGGATCTTTTCTTTCAGGAGACCCTCCAGGCTTTTAGTAAAATTTCTCTGCATGCTTGTCATCCTCTGTTTTCTTTTCCAGGCCGACTAACTAAGAGTCATTTTCCTCCATAGGTTGGACTCCAGCCTCCAGGAGGAATGGCTGCTACAGTGATGGCCTGTAGTTTTCTCTGAAACTCCTGCTGTTTCTATTTCTCCCCTTTGTAGGAATTGTCTTCCTCTAACTCACAATAGGAAATAATACAGGCCAGTATCATTTGGCTTGCTGGTTAAAAGAAGACAAAGGGGCCTGGAATCTGTAAAAGTGGCTGGGAATGAAGTGGTCAAATGTACTGAAAGGATTTGGTACCTGTTGCTGCTAGCAGAGAAGGAGCTGATATCCCCTTCCAGTGCACTCCCTTGGGAGAGGCCTGATCACTGCTCTGCCACAGGGGATGGGTAAAAAGGCAGGGGGTCTGGTATCCACCCCACTGCCACAGGAGCGCTTTGTAATATGCAGGGCTGTTTCTAACTGCAACTCTGTCTGTTTTGGACTGGCAGCTTATGGCAGGATCCTGTAACTAAGAAACAGGGTTAACAAAAGGGCAAAGGAAAGGTGTTCTTCCTGGACCCGGAAAGGAGCCTTTAGGATTTTGAGATTCTCCAAGAGGGACTGGCTGAGACCCTGTTGGGTTGGGAGGATTGGAGGCTGCATATTGAACTTGTAGACTGCAGAGGTCCAAGCCCAGGTGTATAGGGTTTAAACTACCTGTGTACAGCGAAGCAACTTTCTCCCGTGCCAGAATACATTTTGGGGAATTGGACAGACTGTGTTTGTGGCTGGAAAGAGGAACCAGCTGTCACGCACAGCCTTGACAGTGGCCTGCAGAAAAATGTATAATAGACTTAGAAGATGCCTGTGTCCTCATGGACATGGCTCCAGAGAGACAAGGTTGTTGTGATTCTTACTATTGTAATTGCTGCAATTTGTCTCTGCCAGGTCACAAGCCCACCTCCTTCTGTGCCCAGGACTCATCGTCCATCTGACAGACAGCAAGAATCTCTTGGCTCTGAGAGAAACTTCTGAACCATCTCAGCATGGAAGTAATTACAGAAGAGAATTTCAATCCCCATTTTTCCTGAAGGAGTTCAGAGCCAGGATCCTTGAGATAATATATTAGACAGTAAGACAGACATGAGCAGAGCAAGGATGATGGGCCAACTGGCATTACCAGATGTGCATGTGAGACAAGGGGCATATAGACAAAGGGGTCCTCACCCAAAGACTTGGGCCTTGGAAAAGACCAATAGCCTACTTGCCCAAGAGACTCCACCTTGCTGCATCTGTTAGCCTGCATGCCTCCAGCGGTAGCGGCCACAGCTGTGCCGTTGAGGCTTTGCACGGGAACACACCAGAATGCTGGATGTCAAATGCTTGCGTCATCCAGTTTCAGGTTCTTCTGCTACCAGCCTCCTTCCTGATGATGACCCTGAGGAACCTCTACATAACTGTTTAGAGGTCGATAATTTTTAAAGACAGCCCACCTGGACCTCACTGACACCCCACTGACATTGCTGGATGAGGTTCTCTTCATGGACGGGAGCAGTTCTGTCCAGGGAGGAATCAGGTATTATGGGTGCAGTGGTAGTTGCTTTGGACTGAAGCATCTGACCTCAGGACTTCGGCACAGAAGGCCGAGCTGATTGCCCTTAGTCAGGCTCTCTGGGGGCAAGAGAAGAATCTGACGATTTGTGCTGATGGCAGGTATGCGATTGCAACAGCTCAGGTACATAGTGCTGTTGCAGGGTATGGGGACTCCACAGAGGCAAGAGGGAACCAGGCCACAGATGAAGCAACCCAGAAGCCTGCCCTGGAAACCAGTGGAGCCTCTACAGATTCTGGTGAGTAAAGGCTGAAATCCATAATTAATTTGTACTCAAGTTCTTGCAGACTTTATAGTCTACCCAGAAAACAATCCAGAAGCACATCTGAGTTGCCTGTACAAACTCCTGATCTTGTCCACCCCTTCCAACCTGGTGTCTCTGTTGGGTAAAGACCACCCAAGGACTGACTCCTACCTGGAAGGAACCAAATACTGTCATCCTAACCACCCCCACCTCTCTCAAGGTTGCAGGACTCAACATCTAGATACCAGAAACATCCCCTGTGGATTCCTTGCTCCAGAGGGCTAAAAGAAGCTTGTGGGACAAGGGGGTTGGGGGAGGATGAGGAGGAAACTGGTCTTGCAAGGCATGTCAGGCCATAAAAACTGTGAACAATGCACTGCCCTGGGAGGGTGGAGGGAAGGGACATTATTGCTGTCCCCAGGACAGATCATCAAATATGGCCTGGAGATCATCGAATATGGCCTGGGGACCCCCAACACCTGGGGGCCTTCCTATAAGCCCAGGAAAGGAAGCAGAACCTTATCTGCAAGACAAAAACCCTAGAAGGTTATAAAAAGTGAAGCCCTCTGTGTGTTTCTTCACTCTTTTGGAAATTACTCCTGGAGTCCACTAGTGTTAATAAATGGGGTATCCCTCCCGTTCTCCAAGAAGCATGCTTGGTATTTCTTTGGTCTTCTGCAGCATAATGACTTTAAAAAAAATCTTCATTATCTTTCAGGTATCAGGTCAGAAGTTTATATCCTCTGCTCAGGGTCTCACAAGATGGCAATCTGTGCATTGAACAGGCTGCTTTCTTTCTAAGAAGTCAGGGTCCTTTTCTAGACTCACATGGTTACTGACAGAATTCAGTTCCTTGTTGTTACTAGTATACTGATTGAGGTTCCACTTTCTTGAGGGCTGTTAGCGGGGACTACACAGCTCCTGGAGGCCTCTTACCTCTAAATTTCCTAAAATCTGGCCTGCTCACAGCCACTCAAATATAACCACTTAAAGTCTTCAAAGCCAGTAGGAGAAGCTCTTACCCCAGTCAGTTAAATGGAGTCTTATATAACCAATCCACAGGGTGACCATTTCACTTCTGTCATGTTCGATTGGCTAGAAGTAACAGTTTCTACTGAGCTCTAAGAAGAGATAAAGGACATGCATGATTCAATGAGATTCATCTTAGCATTTTGTGTACCTCACTAGAAAATGACTGCATTTATCTGCCCTGGGATTCATCAAGCTGACTGTTGAACACCCCCTCTCTGCCCCCTCACATCCCACCGACACACACACATTCCTGAGTCTTGAGCTAATTCTCCTATTATTCTACTACACTATTTTAGTTTTACTACAACTAGAGTCTTGTCAGTATATATAGGTTGTTTTTCTAAATATCTGTCATCAGCTTATTTTTCTCATAACTTACTATCCTTAATAATAACAATGGATAAAGTTTATGGGGTATTTTCTAATTTATAAAGCACTTGATGAGTTTTTTAAGTTTATCTAAAAAATTAGTAATGTTTTACTCATCCCAGTTGATATATGAAACACTTTTGCTCAGAAGCTAAACACTAATTTTCATAATATTATCCTAGTAGTGTTAATTGAAGCCTTTATTTATTTATTTATTATTATTTATTTATTTATTTATTTTATTATTATTTTTTTTTTTTGGCTACTCTCAAATTGTAATGGCCAGATACCACTTCCCTGAGTTCTTTCGCTGGCTCCCATAATCAGGTCAATTATCTCTCATTCTGATTCAATTTATCAAATGTTAAAGGCAAAATAAAATTAGTTTTTAGATTTGCTATAATGCTGAAAATTTATATACACACATTTGACTAAAAAGACGTTAATGAAAAGATATGAAATAAAGATGAGAATGTGGTTTATTAGTAGCAAGTGAGCATTAACCAAAAATCAAGAAGTAAAAGTTAAGTAGGAAAGACAACTAATCTAGGAACAAATGTCAACAAGAACACAAAAAGAAGGAAAAGGTGTTATTTAAATTTAAAATAAAAAACACTGACTGTATTCCAGCATTATATAAATTTGAAATTTACTGGCTTTGAATTATAAATACTGGAAGCCAAATTTTTAAGGTTATAAATTACATGAAAAAAATGCTCCCTTTCCTTAAGTTCTGAGACTATAGTTAGCTCATTTTTTACCCTTCACTACATTAAAAACAAATCCATAATAAACAATTTAATTTCAAAGACTGTATCATACTATTTACATTAATATATGTATATAGAGTGAAATGTACTCTAGTATAAAGAAAAACATTTTAAATTAAAAGAATATTAAATAGCAATGCTCAGGCTAACACCCTTGTAATAACTATGTGATAAAAATATGCAATTTACATTATTCCTTGCATGGAAAACATAAGTCTATTAGTCATAAAAAAGAGATAAGGAATTAGAGGCAAGTATCAGTAAACAGAGCTGGTTTAATAAATGATAATTATTAAATATAACTGAGTATTTCTGTACTTATTTATTAAAGTTGTCATTGGACTAAAGAAAACCAGAAATTTAGCTAATGTACTCAGTATCAAATAGGACCTGAACTTTATATGTTCCATCCCACAATAACATCTTTCTTTGAATTTCACAAAGCAAATATATAATTTTGCGCATTAAATAAATAAGTGAAAAACAAGAAGTTGGTTAAGATACCAAGCCTTTAACTTTCTATCCCAGAAATCATAAGTACATATCATCCAAGAGTCTAATTCATAATTAGTGATACATTTTTCTACAATATATAGTTTATAAATATAGCTAATGGATTTACAAATCAATCATGCTAAGTTCTATTTTGCTGTAATAAGCAGATATCAGTGCTTGTGTTGAAGATAGGATGTTTTATGTCTTTTCTTGCAGCTATTAACAATTTTCTAAATATTTTTTCAATAACTGGCTAGTTCACTCACTTGAGAAAAGTTTTACCAAGCCATGTCCAAGGCCTTGAAACTGTCAGAACTATATCAGAATAGAAAAATTTAATAGACAAACTTAAGAGGGAATTGCTAAGTCTTTCTTTCTAAAAGTAAAAACTTTCTAAAAGCCTACCCAGTTGACATCTGCATCCTTTTCACTGCCAAGAAGTGTGTCATACCGTGCCACTATCTGAAAGAAAGGGTTTTATAGTAAATATTTTTAAATGGTTCTATTTGCAAGGTAGGAGACAAAAAATGAATATTGGGTGAATGTCTAACAATCTCTGTCACTCCTATGGATACACACATATGTTCCATAGGATTGGATGACTGCAGATAAATGGGCAAAGAAATACAGCAATCTGCTAAGATTGAATACACCACAGGGGTGGAATGAAGGTTAGAAGAGGTTATTATCTTTTACACCATTTGTGTATTGTTTCCCCTATCACATTAAAAAACACATTTTGTTTCAAAAATGAATAAAAATAAATTTTTAAAATTGATGAAAACATGTCAGAAAAAATAAATAATAATGAAGAGTACTTTAATTTATACTAAAACCTACAGTAGAATAAACCTATGAAATATAATACTCTATTTAAAAAGTTATACTGTCCCAAAAGACCAAAGATAGATACAGTAAACAGTGTTTGTTTCTTGAAATAGAGGAGAAGAAAGGGAACAAATTAGAAATATTAATTTTAGCTTATGTAATTTTTAAAAATCACATTCATAGAATAACTATATGAACTTTGAAAACAAAGAGACAACATGAAGACAAATTATAAAGGAGGAAAAAAGGATACATGAAGGTTCAGAAGGGTTAAATGTATTTGGAGATGGTGAGAACTTCAATCTGTCAGGCTAGAAGAGAGCATATAATGGAGGAGCAGGAGATATGCCTGGAAAAGTGGTTGCAATTGGACACTCAGAGGAAAATAGAATAATAGAGGTATAATTTTAAATTAATTTTTAATCAGCAGAGATTTATACTGAAAATGAGAAGGGGCTAGGATTATATAAGTCCAAATTCAGGAAAACAATAAACAAAGCAGATAAACAGAAAGCAGATAGTGAGGTGATACTTTACTGATATTAGGATAGAGATGATGATTGCATGTTCAGGGTGATGTTGCTGTATGTATGGACATGTTTTCCTGGAAGGTAATATTGTTAATACAGAAAGTATTGTGAACATTTTTAGAAGATAAAAACATCTTGACCTCTTATCAGATCTGTGAATACCTCAGTATGATTGGACATAGAGTCTAGGAAAGTGGAAGGCTAGTCAGGTAAAACACTCTCTCTGTGTGCATAGTAGCAAGTTAAGTCATCCAAAAGGAAACCAATGAAAGAAGGGCTTTTATATAATAGAAGTTGTTCTAAAAATGTGCAAAGGAAAGATTAAGGTATAGGGAAGACACATAGACCAATTGGGCAACTCTTTGAAAAATTCCAGAAGATGTTCAAAATCCTACCTAAGGAAAGAGATGGATGTGGTGATATAAAAAAATAAAAATTAAAAAAAAAATCAAGAGACTGTGATTGATGCTAGACTGAAAAATACTGTCATCTAGTAGAGAGAATAACATGTGTAAATAGGTTTACTTAATTTAAAATAGCCATTTTTTTCCAGTTTTGTAAACTACATTTAGGTGTCATGTGAAGAAATCTGTACTCCAAGTAGTGAACATATGTTTGCATATTGGATAACACATTTCACCATAAACACATTGCACTTAAGAACAACATTTCACACCATAAAACTAGTCAATATGCTTCTTTCAGATAAAACTTAAATTGAAAAAATCTCTAAACTTTCTGAATAATACATTAATTTATATGAATATATTGCAAAAGTATGTGTACAGAATACATAAGTTGTTGTTGAGTGTTTTATTTCACCGAAAGTTTAAATGTTATAACATTTTAAGCTTTCTAAAAATACTAGAAGTCATAATGTTAACCAGGAAGAGGCTAGACTATCCTGTTATAACAATTATCTATCTCAATGGCTTAAATAACATAAAAACAAAATGCAAACCCAAAGGTACACTTCTCATTATGGCTATATATTTGTCTCAGATTTACTTATCAATAGGACGTTGAGAAGTGGAACTTCCTTTATCTGGAATATCTTCGGGCACCTTAGCAGAGGGGAGGGGGCATAGTACACATTGTCTCTTCCTCCTGAAAGCTACACATCGTCTTTGCAGTCATATATCATTTGTCAAAGCAAGTAATGAGAACAGTTTTAACTTACATATAGAGATACACAACACTATCATGTAGCAGGAAAAAAATTAGAATTAAAGGTCAATTGAACCAATATCTATCACTATAACACATTAATTTTTCTTCCAATGAGATCTTGATAAGCAAAACAAGAAAAGCACATCCATCTGGAACTGAGTTTCTATTCTTGTACTTAACATTAGCACATTTGTGATAAGTACACTGAGTAACAGAGTTTTGAATGAACATTAAATCAAATGACTTTGGCTTTATAGAAGAGAAACAGAACTCCCATCTCACTCCAAAATCTTTTTAAAAAATATAGAATTTAGTTATAATTGCTAATGACTCTCTCATACAGGGCACTTAAATGCTGCGCATAATTGATAAGAACATACCACATTTAAATATTTTTTATTGGTTACAAAATGAATCTTTTCTCCCAAAAGACTAAATGTAAAACAGAATCTGGACAATGATTTTACTTACTATAGTACTATCTGAAGTAGGTATTTTTTAAGTTTAGTTTCTGTGCATCTCTAAAATTGAAATCATTGGTGGAAAAACAAAACTTTATATAATGTGGTATAGCATACTAATAAATATCTAGTTAATATTTTTATTCATCACCTATGTAAAGAAAATAAAAACAGAAATAAAATCTTTTTCTTTCAGTCTGTAAGGTACCCTTTTCTAAAAGACAGGTGCATTAGTGCCAAGATAATTAGAGGTCTCAAATACCCTATATAATAAAAGCCTAAAATACTAAATATCTGGTCGTCCATCCAGTTGTCTGTTCAATCAATCAAAGCATCAAAGCTTCATATGCTAATGATATGCTAAGGTTGCTCAACCACTTGCTATGATGTGCACTGACCACCAGGGGACAGAACTACAACTGATAGTTTAGCTTGCTGCTAGGGTCAAATCGATTGGGAATGAACAAGATAGGCTGGACATGCCCTGGATCCCTCCCCATCTAACCAACCTCTCTCCCTCCTCCCCAGCCTTAATTGTGCACCAGTGGGATTCCTCGGCCTGACCTGTACGCTCTCACAATCCAGGACTCCTTGGGGCATGTTGGTGAGCTGGTTTTGGACCAATCCAGCAGGCCAGGCCAAAGGACTCCACTGATGCATTAATTCATGCACCAGGCCTCTAGTTATTAAGATAATTACATATAGAATAGTAGCCATATACTGAGTACTTTCTGGCTACCAGGCATGATATAATAGGTGTTTTACATATATAATATATATATATATATATATATATATGTATATATATATATATATATATATATAGTCTTTAATGTGTGTAAAACATTTACACAGTTAAGTAGTACATTCCAGTGTTTTTGAGGCATAATTCACATAGCATAAAATTAATTCTTCAAAATGTACAATTCAAAACGTTTGTGTATTGACTTGTACAGCGATCACTACTATAAAATTTTGAAACATTATCGTCATCCCCATAAGAAACTCCATACACATTAGTGGTTACAAGGCCCTGGCGACCATCAATCTACCTTTGTTTCAATGAGTTTGTCTACTTGGGAATTTTATACTAGAAGCCCAGAGCATGAAATTTGTGCATTGGAGGGGGGAAAGTGTGTGTCCCTCAGCCCAACCTGCACTCTCTCCAATCTGGGACCCCTCCGGAGATGTCTGATGGTCGGTTTAGGACATCCTTCTTACAATCTGGGACTGCTGGCTCCCAACCGTTCACCTTCCTGCCTGCCTGACTGTCCCTAACTGCTTCTGCTGGAGCAGAAAGAGATAGCTCTGGGGCCTGAGTGGAAAGGGGCTGGGCCACAGTGGAAAGGCAGTACCAGCAACCAGGGAAAGGAAAGCCCATTCTAGCACAAATCTCCTAGCATCTGGCACCTAGTTTTATTATAAGATAAAAGCTGATTTTATTTTGGTCATTTAAACTGTATTAAAGGTATCATTCTTTACTTGATTTCACAACTTATTTAACAATTTATATCATGCAAGTGGTATAGAATATGAAATAAAATAAATATTAATTTTATAAATTAGTTATTCTAATATAGAACCCAATAAACTGCAAACAGAAATAATAAATGGTGAATAATGAAAGCAATTTCTCCCTAGCTCTTCTAAATATTAATATGTGTCAAACCAACAAACAAAAATCATGGAGTTTTCAACAATAACATCAACTAAATACGTTAAGTGAAATAAAATGCATTTATAAATGCTATCATAAAATGTTAAACATAAAAAAAAGAGCTATAAGAAAAATAAAACAATAGCTGATGTAACGTTGAAATGAATTGACAGAGTAAAAGACATTAGCTTCATTAAACCTATGCTTTGAAAATATTTAACTGATATTAAGGTCTATAGGGTAACCTCATACAATTTCACTGTAAAATTACAGAGCTCTTTATACTCCCAATTAAAAAATAATTGATAATAAGGATACACCTTAGATAATCTACTAAACACTTATCTAATGCATAATCATCCATAAAACAATTATCACAAATGAATAATGGGCAGGGTGACTCTAGTGTTGAAGCTGTCTCTCTCTCATAGGGCAGGGTAAAAATTCAATATCTGATAAAGGTACCTACTTCTGTCCTAGTCCTTCTATAGTTTTACATTGTGCTACTTTATTTTTTTTACCATTTTCTGATTTTTATCTGAGTCTCATTTTTTATCAGTTTAGCAGTTACTTTTATTTTACAAAAAATGTCATGCATATTTTTAAGTAAAATTTGACATTAAATCCTAAGTCCCTGAGTTTGCATTTGCATCAGACATTACAAGTTTTCTTCACCTAGGGAAAATAAAGAAAAGCTCTTATTTTTTGTGCTACTTGAAATTATCCTTCTTTGTAGCAGTAATTGATGCTGTGTATTTACTTCGTTGCTCAAACAAATAGGGTTATCTTTGAAATTTATATTAGAGCGTTTAATCCATGGCCTTTGTGAAGACATTATAGCTGAATACACATTCATACTGGTATTCTTCATTCAATGTATTTTTCTTAAGAATAGAGAAGTTCTAAAGGTTAATAGCAAAATATAACATTCCAATGTTTACTCAGGATATTTTTCATTTTACCTTATATTTTGGGTAGTCTTTCCTGCTTATTGGGAGATGGTGCTAGTTTATATTAGCATTATACACTATATCATATGTTGTCATAGTTTTATTAAAAAACAATAGAAATATTAATTTGTTAAAGTTTAGCTAGACCTGGACTCTAAAACCACCTGGAATCCTTATGATTATATACATATAGAGTTGTACCTCGAGATAGGAGTTTAATTCGTTCCGTAACCTTGAGGTGTGGGAAACTATGAGATGCTCGAGTTGCAGTAAACTGGTGGGTCTTGTACAGCCGCCGATCTGCGAGATTACTCCTATCTCAAATGTTGCTCGTATTTCAAAGCAAAAATTACTCGCTCCATGGCTCATATCTCAAAAATCTCGTATGTTAGGGCACTCTTATCTCGAGGTACCACTGTATATTCAAAATTGTATATATTAACACACACAGACATTAATTTATTCTTTTTATTTTCTTTTGTTTTCAATTGGACAAGTGTTGAATAAATTGTTTCATAATTACTATTTGCTAGATTATACTGCTTTTTAAGATATTAAATCAAAGGAAAAATTGATGACTTGGATATATCCATAATGTATTATCAGATTGAGGAGGAAACCAGTCTTGCAGAACTTGTTATCTAAATGCAGAGGCCATGGAACTGTGAGCAATGCACTACCCTGGGGGGCGGGGGGGCTGGGAGGTGGGAGGGGTCATTATTGATGGCCCCAGGACAGATAATCAGATATAGCCTGGGGAGCCCCAACATTGGGGGCCTTCCTGTAAGCCCACAAAAGGGGACAGAACCATATCTGCAAGACAAAGACCCCAGAAGTTTATAAAAAGTGAAGCCCTCTGTGTGTTTCTTTACTCTGATTTGGAAATTATTCCTAGAGTCCAGGAGTCCACTAGTGTTATAAATAGGATCCTTCCCTTTTTCTAGGAAGCTTGCTTGGTATTTCTTTGGTCTTCTGTAACAAAATGAGTAATGTTTGAATATAAAGCATGCTAAGGAAAAAAAAATATAGCTGTAGATGATTATTTTTTAAATATCTGTAAAAAGCTATCTTTTTAATACACACATGAAGATTGTGTATATGTTTAAATTATTTTGTATCTTATCATAGTCTCATTACACTTTTACAACAGGAAAAAAAATGAAGAAAATCTTCCAAAAAGGGGGGAATGCCAATAAGTGAAGTTTTGTTTATTGTTTTACGCAACTTTTGTTTACTTGCAACTATAATCTGTTCAAACTATCGCAAATGAAAACTAGATGGGATGAAAAAAAAACAAAGACATTAAGAGGTCTATAGGTTTTAAAGCAGTGGGTTGACAACCCTCAGTTGAAAGGGTGTAAGCTTCTGGAAAACCAGGAACTTACATCTTTTTCTCCACTTCTCAAAGCTAAACAGTCTTTGTTACAGCCACTTGTTTCTGCATCTTCTCTCTCTTGACTGGCATTCTCTTGAACTTTATTGTGCATATGCCACCTGTGTTATATCTCTCTTGAATAACATGACCATAAAATAGCAGTTTCTTAGATTTTCAGATTTGAAACGATTGATGGACATCATTTATATGAGCAAGCCTGTATGTCATAAATCACAAGGCAGCCTTTGAATTATTTTTCCTCTATTTCAGAGGCAGCTCCTGGTGTGGCCAGCTGTGGTTGTGAGTGTTAATATTTTATTGATTCTAAAGAAGCAGTGGGCGAGGTTTTCCCCTGAAAGGGATTCCTCAGAGTATGGATTTGTACCCCCCTAAAATGGCTTATAAACATTTTACCTCTGACTGAACAATAAAACAAAAATAAATCAGTATTTAAGGGATATAAATCTAATAGTGATCATAATATTGGATAGGGTATGATTATAGACAGAGAATTATGTTTGGGACCATTCCCACAAATTAATGTTCTAAATGGCCCCACATTTACAAGAAGAATGAGGAAAAGAGGCCTTCTTTTACAGAAGATAGAATTCTAGGTGATTTAGGTCTCATCCAAGGGAAAAAATATAAGCTGGAAGAGACTGCATAATGTCTCTTCCAAGATTTAAACCATTCCTGAAACCAAAAGCCTCTATGTTTGAGCGTGACATAAATTGGTTTACTAGGTACATATTTTGTGAATTATTTTAGTCTTAAGACTTTAGTTCATTAATGACATTGGACTTAAGGTTAACTAAAGTTCTAGGCCTAATCTTGTGATTATGTAAATATCAATTTTTTTCTGCTCCAAAGATACACATTCAGCACTCCCAACACCCAACATTTGTCCATGAGCATAAATAAACTGACTAAGCCAAGATTGTGTAGCAAAGAAGAAAATGATAGACGTAAATGATACTGAACTTCTTTTCATTATACCTTGGAGAGGCCAAGGAGTATAAAATAGTTGTAAAGGCTCTGGAACCAGGACTCTAGGTTGTATCATTATTCTCAAGTAACTACATGAAGTTGGACTATTCACTTTAGCCTCCATTGCTTCTGTTTCTTTCCTCAGCTGTACAAAGAAAATAATATCTTATATCCTAGGACTGTAATTTATTTTAAATGAGTTGTTCAAAATCAACTTTTTAGAATTATCTTTGAAATCTATACAAAGCTAAATAAATATCCAATGTTTTATGATAGTAGAGAGCTCTCTTCAAATTTGACTTGCTTCTTCTTGCCGCTACCTAAAATTTTGAGGTTCTTATTCTAAAGCAATTAAAAGAGTCAAATCTTAATATGTAATTCAAATTATACACTCATAAAACCACACTCATACCCTACACAATCATACATACAGACATAAACAACTGAAAATATTCAACTATAGGAAAATCTATGAACAAGAATATATATTTTACAATTGTTTCTATTTAAATGTGATAAGTAAGTTGTACTCTTTCTCAGTGAAAAAAAGTTTAATCATATTTTTAAAGAAGAATAAATATGTCCATGATACAAGAATTATTTACTATCTTCATAAAAAATATATTAATGAACTAAATATTGTGATATAGTAGGATAAACTACAATTCTTCTTATCTCAAGGAAAATAATCCTATCTAATAAAAGAGCAATATGCAAATTAACCATCACTCTGTTATGTCCAAAATCCATGCCCACAAGCCAATCAGTAGCTAGTATGCAAATTAACCCATCCAAAATAGCTGCAGCCACAAAGAGAGCAGGAGGGGAGCTTGGGTTTCCCCAGCGATGGCCTCCACTCCAGGCTACAAAGTTTCAATTATAGGAGATAAATAAATCCCAATAGAAATGGCTGTTGCCAGGGAGCAAACAGAAGGCTTGGCTCCACTCAAAGCTACAAAGTTTCAATTGTAGAAGATAAATAAATCCCAGATATCAGGGCCTCTGATTAGGTTACCAGGGGGTATGGCTGTCCTGCAAACAACCACAGAACCCTCTTCCAGGCTGCCCCCCCCGAGCCCCAAGGGAACCCCCATCCTAATCCAGGACACCCTTCAGGGTAAACCAGCTGGCCCTCACATGTGCACCTGGCCTCTATCCTATCTAATAAAAGAGTAATGTGCAGATTGACCATCACTCCAACACACAAGATGATTGCCCCCATGTGGATACATGATGGCCACCACCAGATGGCCAGCAGGGGAGGGCAGGTGGGAGGACCAAGCCTCCAGGGGAGGGAAATTAGGGGTGACAAGGCCTGCAGAGGAGGGAAGTTAGGGGTGACCGGGCCTAGAGGGAAGGACAGTTAGGAGGGACTTAGACCTATAGGGGAGACCAGTTGGGAGAGCAGAAGGGAAATTAGGAGTGACCAGGCCTGCAGGGGAGGGCATTTAGGGGCAAACAGGCTGGCAGGGGAGCCATTAGGCATCAATCAGGATGGCAGGAAAGCGGTTAGGGGGTTATCAGACTGGCAAGCAGAAGTGGTTAAGGGCAATTTGGAAGGTAGACAGGTGAGCAGTTGGGAGTCAGCCTGGTTTGTGATTTCTGGCTCCCAACTATTTGCCTGCCTGCCTTCCTGATTGCCCCTAAGCACTTGTGTCTGCCAGTTTGATCACCCCCTAAGCAGTTCCCTGCCAGCCTGTTTGCTGCATAACTGCTCCCCTGCCAAGATTGGGCCTAAATGGGCAGTTGGACATCCCTCAAGGGGTCCCAGATTGGACAGGGTACAGGCTGGGCTGAAGGACATACCCCCATGCAAGAATTTCATGCACCAGGCCTCTAGTATAAAAATATTTCCTAAACATTCTGCTAATATGTACACAAATGGAGAGATAAAACCTTGGGCTATTTAATGACAATTGTAACAATAGATAAAGTATGACTTCCCAGTGATCAACAGTAATAAAAAAGATCATGAACTAAAAAAGAAACTAGAAGCAGATACCTACTCACCAACAAAAATACCCATAACCCAAAGCTGTACACTAGGTAGACAAATGAGAGGAAGATGGATGAGTCTAGAGTAAGGAGCACTCCAGATGCTGACTGAGACTCCAGGCTTAGTGGGTGGCTGTCCAGGATTTCTCTGAGTGAGAGTCTTCTGGTGGTCCCACCAAGGTGGATAACTCACTACTTTCCTTTATCTCTTTAGAGCTTTGCTTTGGCTTTTATCTCTAGATAGAAATCCTTCCCTGAATAAACCTCAAAACCTTCCCATAATCTAAGGCCAGTACCTCTAATAAGATTTTTATATGAAACCTTTTCTTATTCTGAATTTCAATCATAGATAAGCTATGCCAATTATGAAATATTCCTTTCTATTCTATGTCTTGTATCTATCTATAACTTATCCCCTACATAAATGCTGCAAAATTAAAAATGAGGTACTATTTTTGAATCTTCAAATGTACAGTGCTATCCATATAACACTATGTAAATATAGAGGAAATAAAGCAAAACAAGTGAATATGAACTGCATATCAGTCATATTTAACATATATTATTATTATACCCATACAAACAAGGAAGCATGTCAGACAATCCACAAAATTATAAAAATTACTATGAGGAAATGGGTCCTAGGTTAAATATGTTGATTAAATATATTAACAAAACAAGAGTTCAAACCTGGATCTTTTTTTCTAAATTTCCAGCTTAGTCAAGTAGATTGATTCAGTGATAGATTAATAAGTTTACCCAAAAAGGATAGATTAATGACAATTTAGATAGACTAGTAAAATAATACACAGCCTTTAATATTCCATTTCCTTTTATTAAAGAAATGAATTATATTTGAGAGAGCAGGCTCATAAAACTTTTACATGACACAAATTGCTGTTTCTTGCCTTCTTATCTCTGTCTATAATGTCATTCTTTCCCTCGTATGTATGACAAATACTTATTCATTATTCAAAATCCAACTCTAGAGTCAATTCTTCTGAAAGACCATCCCATATAGTTTGTTTGTCTTCACATATTATCAAAAGGAAAATGATTCACTTTCTCATTTGAATTAATATTGCACCTAATTGACCTGGTCTGTAAGCCCCTAATCCCTAAGGGGTCCTCAGGCAAATGCACTTTATTCATTACTAGCAGCCCTGCAATAGGGCTTCCTGCTGAGGTCTCCACTGCCCCACCAGCTTCCCTCCCTTCTCTAGCACTTGGCTTCTTTCTAAGTTGTCTTCAGTCTTCACTTTGCACCAGAATATGCAAATTAACCACCATATTGGCTGGGTTAATTTGAATACTCACTCTGATTGGTTGGTAGGCATGGCTGGTGGGAGTGGCTGGTGAGTGTAATAGAGGTATGGGCAATTTTCATATTACTCTTTTATTAGATAGGATAACCCAGCCAGCCAGTCTTTTCTAAGTTCCACAAACATTTGAGCCCATGCTTAGGTCTGTGCTCTACTTTAGCCTGTTCTATTTATTTGGAATGTACCTAAGCTCAATTCCTGCCCCTCCCTTCTCTGCCACCTTTACTTACCCAACTGATTCTTTATATGTTGGTCTCAGTTTAAATGCTACTTTCTCAGAAAACATTTTCTAATCACTCAAACTAAGGTAAATTCCTGCTCTTCATTTTCATGGACCTCTATGTATTTCTCATAGAACATTTAAATATTTGTAATGATTTTTTGTATGTCTGTATGTTTAATGTTTATCTCTTCTGTGGACAATAAAATTTAAGAGAAAAGGATTACATCTATTATGTTTACTAACGAACAAGTACAATATTCTATTTGCCATACATTGTATTTATGTCATTGTAACAATTTATTTAATAATGCAGCTCCATTGACTGTACGTCTAAACTGATAGCTTATATCAATGAATTACTACAATATTTCAAATATATCTAGGACCTATGTAAGCATATGATATCTGCTCAGCAATGGATTATTACTATGTAAAATAAGTGCTTACTCAATGGAGAGTTGTATTAGACAGAATAATAGCTCTTCAAAGATATCCATCTTAATGTCTTAATCTCTGGAGTCCCTGAATTTGTTCTGTTACAGAAAAAAGAAGATTATCTTTAATGACTGAAATTTGGGTAGATTATTTAGATAATCCTGGTGGATTAATTATAATCACCTGACTTCCTAACAACAGAAACTATTTGCATATTAATGGTTAAAGAAATAAGACAACAAAAAAAGAGACAGAGGGATACAATATTCTGGCTTTGAAAAATAGAAGAGAGCCAAGACCGGTTTGGCTCAGTGGATAGAGCGTTGGCTTGTGGACTGAAAGGTCCCAGGTTCGATTCCGGTTGGGGGCATATACCTTGCTTGAGGGCACATCTCCACAGTGGGGCGTGCAGGAGGCGGATGATCGATGTCTCTCTCTCATCGATGTTTCTGACTTTCTATCTCTCTCCCTTCCTCTCTGTAAAAACAAATCAATAAAATATATTTTAAAAAAATAGAAGAGAAGCAGGTGTTAACAGATAAACTGAGGCATATTAGAGTTTTCAAGAGTTTATTTAAGCATATACTGACTTGGATGAGCACTGGAAAGTGGTTAGTAAAACTATACCAACAGCAGCTAGAAGAGAAGTTTTTATAGAGAAGATGCAGAAAGAAGCAAAACAAGGAAACTATTTGAATGACTATAGCTTAGGCAGTTGCCTTATTTGGAAATGCCCACTTGGCTGTTTGTAATTGATTATCCCTAAATTTTCTTTTTCTAAATTCCAGTGCCTTGACTCTGGCTTAAATTATCTTAGGTGGATTAACAAGGCATTAGAGCTGTTCAATTGTAATGGCCTCCTTTAGTAAATGTTCTTATAGAGTCCATGAACAAAATAGGTATAACTTCTAGGAAATGAATAATACGAGCACATGTATTTTTCTCTAGAGTTTCAAAAAAAGAACATAGCCCTCCAAACATCTGGATTTTACCTCAGTGAGACGCATGTCTAGTCTCTGGCTTACAAAACTATAAGGTATTTTTTTTTTATTTCAAGCCACGAAATATATGGAAATATATTATAGCAGCAATAGAAACCCAATTCCAAAATATATAATACATAGGTAAGATAACAGAATGTAGATATAGAAAACTTTTGTGTCCAGAAAAATTTATTGAAATGAGCAAAGTTCAGTGGACTTGTTTATTAATACAAATGCTTATATTGCATACATAATGAAACAGGAATTTTAGCCGAATATAGGCAGGTTAAGGGAATTTTTAGAATTAGGGTCCATGGAAAAAACACAGGGCTATAGACTGGGAGAAAGTACATCTCCATAAGACAAGGAAGCAGCAACACGTGCATTTCAATAACACAAAAGAGAGGCAAAAGTTACATTTACATAAGAGAAGGAAACTGGGAGTAGCCAAGAGGTCTATATCTTATCCAATAAAAGACCATACCTCCACTACACCCAAAAGCCAGTCCATCAGCCAATCAGGAGGAAGTATGCAAATTAACCCAACAAAGAAGGATCAGGCCAAGGAGTGAGCAGGCTTGGGTTTCCCCAGGAATGGAGGACGCCAAGCTTTCTGTCTGCCTTGGTGTGCCTTGGGTTGCACTTGAGGCTACAAAGTTTCAATTATAGGAGATAAATAAGTCCCAACAAAAATGGCTACAGCCACAGAGTGAGCAGGAGGCTTGGCACAGTTCAAGGCTATAAAGTTTCAATTGTAGAAGATAAAAAAAATCCCAGATACCAGAGCCTTCACTTGGTCACCAGGAGGCCTGGCCAGCTTGCAAACCATCACATGCCCCTCTCCCAGATCACCCCATGCCCCAAGGAAACCCCTACCCTGATCTGGGACACCCTTCAAGGCAAAACAGTCAGTTCCCATCCAGGCCCCTATTCTATCTAATAAAATAATAGTATGCAAATTGACTGTCACTCCAACACACAAGATAGCTGCCCTCATGTGACCAAAGATGGGACTGCCCCCATGTGGACACAAGATAGACATCAGGGGATAGCAGTTGGGAGGGACCAGGCCTGCAGGGGAGAGCAGTTGGGGGAAAGTAGGCCTGCAGTGGAGGGCAGTTAGGAGTGACCAGCTCTACAGGGGAGGGTAGTTAGGGGCAAACAGGCTGGCAGAGGAGTAGTGAAGCATAAACATAAACCAGGCTGGCAAGAAAGAGGTTAGTGACCAGCCCTACAGGGGAGGGTAGTTAGTGGCAAACAGGCTGGCAGAGGAACAGTGAAGCATAAATCAGGCTGACAGGCAGAAGCGGTTGCGGGTAATCAGGAGAACAGGCAGATAAGCAGTCGAGATCTAGCAGTCCTAGATTGTAAGAGGGATATCCGACTGCCCCTCAAGAGGGACACCCCTCAATGGGTCCCAGATTGGAGAGAGTGCAGGCTAGTCTGAGAGACAGCCTCCACTCCTGTGCACAAATTTTGTGCACCACGCTTCTAGTCTACAAAATAAAGGAGGAGGAAGAAAGCCCAGAGCGAATACGAATACAATGGGGGAGGAGGGCCTCAGGAGTTGCTATAGTAACAAATCCCAAAAAGAATAGCGACTAATTAAAGAGGGAATATTAGGACACAAGAACTGCACACTTTCTATGTTCTTGTTCTTCATTAAATCTCCACCTTTGCTATGCCATCTTCTGTACATGGAGTCATTCTTTGACTCCAAAGAATAAAAAGCTTGGGAATCAGTCTGCCTAGGGGAACACCTCATGTTCCAGTCCAAAAATTGTGTATCAAACTGTAACTGTATTGGCTCAGTGGATAGAGCATCGGCCTGTGGACTGAAGGGTCCCAGATTCAATTCTGGTCAAGGGCATGTACTTGGTTGCAGGCACATCTCCAGTGAGGAATATGCAGAATGCAGCTGATCAATGTTTCTCTCTCTAGTTTCTAACCTTCTATCCCTCTCCCTCCCTCTCTCTCTAAAAAAAAAGTTAATAAAATATATTTTTTAAAAAATTCTGTATCAGTAGCTTTAAACTGATCTAATCTGATTTTTAACAGTTTATGTACAGAAGACCTTGTATTTCTAATTTGAGTAAGATGATAACAGGAGTAAGAATTTTTGAAGTACTCCCACAGAAGCTAATAAGGTGGTAAATTACACTAGTTGAAATCTAGTGAAATTACATAATTTTGGGTTATTCTATTTCACAATGTTCATATGACATCACATTTATTTTGTATTTTGTACTATAACACCATGTCATATTTTAAGCACACTGATAAACAGGTTAGGCAAGAGGGAACTTATGAGTTAATTCTACACAAAAATATCCTTAAAGGAATCAAGTTGAAACGTATAAGATACAATTACTTGTAAGTCAATGATAATTACATGCAAATATTTTATTTGATTTTATTGAGGCAACATTTGTTAATTAAATTACACAAGTTTGGGTATATGATTTTATAAAACATCATATATATATTATATTGTGTGTTTAGTAATCTAAGTCAAGTCTCCTTCTATTTCCATTTATCCAACTTTACCTTCTTCTACCTTCCTCCACCTCTTTTCCCTCTGACAATCACCATACTATTGTCTCTGTCCATGAGTTTTTCTTTTTATCTTTTTTTAATCTCTTCACCCATCTAATCCAGTCTGCAACAGCTGTCAGAGGGAAGGATGATGCAATTATAATAAAAGGCTAATATGATAATATTAGCTTATATAATAAAAAGCTAATATAATAAAAGGCATATATAATAAAAAGCTAATATGCAAATTGTCCCCTTGGGAGTTCAATCAACTGGGAGTTCAACTGCCTTCTATGACATGTACTGACCACCAGTGGGAATTCTGAAATGAAGGAGGGCCACAGCCAGCAGCCTGCAGCCAGGGAAAGAAAGGCCCCAATCAGCCCTGATCACCAGCCAGACCTAGAGACCCTACTTGTGCATGAATTTATGCAAAGGGCCTCTAGTTTAAAAATAAACAGATGGGAGATGACATTTAAGATATCTAAGTACAGAAAGTAGTAGGAGTATTAGTAAAACATGGCAATGAAATTTATTCTATAGTTGCAAGAATAGAGACTGTATCAAAGAGAAGGTGCTACTTATTCTCTGAAATTTTTTCTAATTATATAATTATCTGAAAAATCTACTAATAAATTCTAAACATACATTTTTTTCTTACTACTAAACTACTATTTCCCCTGAATATCCACTATTCTCTTTGTAATAGAGGGCACACATAGTTTGAAGGAAGGAAATAATGAGAATAATAAAAGTAATGAAACAGAAAAAAATCACATAATTGAGAAGACCAAATGATATTAAAGTTAGCTCATTATAAACATTAATTCAAATGAAAACTGTCAGATGATAGTGACCTAAAAGAGGAATAAGTTAGAAATATTCTTTATCAAGAATGAAAATAAAATATCACTTTAAAAATTAAGATAATTATAAAAATATTTGCCTATATGATTGACAATTAAGAAGAAATAAAATAATACCTGGAAAATATATATTAGTGCAATCAAATGAATAATAAAGAATCTGAATTATCATTTATACATTTAAAAATTGAATTACTAGTGAAAAAGTAGCCCCAATTGAAAATTTCATGTCCAGAGAGAGTAAATTGTGAGATTTATAAAGCAAATAAAGAAGACATGATTTGAAACTAATATAACTTCTCCAAACTATATAAAGCTAAAGAAACAATAATATTCAATCTTATAAGGAGTATACACAAAATAAAAATTATAGAGTAATCCAATTCATTAAATATAGTTGTGAATATTTTACAAAACAGTATTAGCAAACTGAATTAGCACTACATAAAAATTATTCATGAAGTTTATTTTAGCAGCATTACGTATCATATTTACATATTAGTTATAGTAGCATATTAAAAGAGAAAATATAATACGTTAAAAGATAACATTTTAATTAGACCCTCAATAGAGTCACAAAAAGCTTTTAATAAATTTTAAGCACATACATGCTAATACTTCTGTAAAATTTTAGTAATGTAGAAATGTTGGAGAACTTTTTAAACTTGATAATTTATACTAAACAATTCCTATAGTAAACAATTTACTTAGTGCTGAAATGTTTAAAATTTTCCCTGCCAGATTTTTAAAAGAGAAGAGAACCTATTTTAGCACTGATATTAATTATTGTTAATTAATAAATATGAGATTTGGAAGCATCCATCTTATATAAAAACTGCTCTTTGAAATTTAAACCCTGCTATTTGGCTTTTGTAAATGCTTATTTGCTTAAATAATAAGGAAAATGAGACTACTCCCACTTAAGAGAGGCCAATAAACCTTCCCCAGACAAAATTATCAGTGCTGGCACCAGGCCAGGGCTTTGGTTGAGGTTACAAGGCCCCAGTACATAGGGGCTCTTTAAGAACTCACAAAAGGGGCCAGAAACACCCAATATTTGGGAGAGAAAGAAGGTAAAAACATATGAATAGGGAAAATTCCTCCATATTTGGGCCCAGAATTTTAGAGACATTTTCCTCTAGACCCATCTCTAGAGGAAATGTAACTCCATCTCTCTAACTATTGCTTGGTTCTTCTCTGGTTTTCTGTAACAATTTGAAGGCCTATTTTACAAAACACAGCACAAAATTATCAATAAGCATATAAAATGTTGTTCCAGTTTATAAGTCATCTAAAAATGTAAATTAGAACTAAAATTAGATTTAAAACACACCTATTTAATTGGAAAAAGCAAAAGTTGACTCTGAATAACCAATTGAAGACTAGTTGAAGAGGAATTTTATAACCCAGAAGAAACCTTAGATGTTCACAAGTCATGGTTAGAGTTGAGCCTCAGTCACCCAGCCTAAGGTTCAATCCCACACATGAACAGGCCAACAGGAATCAAGATTCATTGCAAGAGGAGGACCCACATAACCCACACAAGGGACATTCCTAGAGCACCCAGCCCAGGAGATTAAGGAGAATGTACCACAGGGTGCCACAGGATACCTAGTAGATAAGGCCACCCTATGAACACTGAGAGCCATAGCAGATGTATCTAATATATAGAAGCAAATAAAAAGAGATAGCCAAAATGAGGAAACAAATAGAAAAGCCTCAAATGGAAAAACAGAAGGAATCTCAAAAAAAAAAAGAACCAAATGAAATGGAGACATTCGATCTATCAGATAGAGTTCAAAATAATGGTTAAAAGTATGCCCAAGGAGCTTAGTGAGCACTATAACAGCATGAAAAAGAACAGAATCCATAAAAAGCAACCAGTTAGAGATGAATGATGCCAAATCTGATATCAATAATACATTGGAACAAAAAATAGGTTGGATGAAGCAGAAGATCAACTCAGCAGTTTGAAAGACAAGGTAGAGTAAACACCACTTAATCAGAGCAGCAAAAAGAAAAAAATGAATTAAAAAGAATGAGGACAGTTTAAGAGAACCTTGGGCTAAATGAAATATAATAATATCCACATCATAGGGTTCCAGAAGGAGAAGAGAGAGAGCAAGAAATCAAGAGCCTATTTGAAAAATAATGAATGAAAAATATCTAATCTGAAAAATAAATCTAACCTGGTGTAAGAAAAAGACTCACAAGTTAAGGAAGTGCATAGAACCCAAAACAAAATGAACCAAAAGAAGCTTATACCAAGATACATCATAATTAAAATGGTAAAAGAAAAAGACTGAAAATTTTAAAAGCAGCCAGAGAAATAAGTTAATTTTATACAAAGGAGCACCCAATAGATAATCAATTGAGCTCTCTTCAGAAACATTTGTGAACAGAAGGGATTGGCATAAAATACTAAAATTTATTCCCTGGACTATGTGGCTCAGTTGGTTTAGCATCATCCCATGCACAAAAGGTTTGAATACTGCAAGCTAGTGCTCCAGGCTTAATCCCAACGGAGGGCATGGATGAGGCAGCCAGTTGATGTTGCTCTATATCTTTCCATCTCCCTCCCTCTCTTTCTCTTTTACATGGCAAGGCTATCACTTAAAATTGAAGGAGAAATAGCTTCCCAGACAAGAAAGAGCTAAAGGACTTTGTTATCACCCAATATGTATTATAAAAGATAATAAAGGGCCCGAAAGAAGAATAAGAATAAATGAGAATGAGAATAAGGACCAGGAGGAGGAAGACAAAGAGGAGAAGGAGAAGGAGAAGGAGAAGGAGAAGGAGAAGGAGAAGGAGAAGGAGAAGGAGAAGGAGGAGGAGGAGGATAGAGAGGAGGAAAAAAAGACACAAACAAAAAGGAACAGTTAAAATAATAAAATGGCAATAAATATGTACCTATCAATAATCACTTTAAATGTAAATGCCTTAAATGTTCCAATCAACAGTCATAAGGTAGCTAAATGAACAAGCGATGAAGTCCCATATATATACCGTCTATAAGAGATCCACCTCAGAAAGATACACACAGAGCAAAAGAAAGGTGATGGAGATTTTTCATGTAAATGTAAATGAAAAAAAAAAAGAAGTTATAGTATCAATACTTAAATCTGACAAAATAGACTTTAAAACAAAGATTATAGCCGAGACCAGTTTGGCTTAGTGGATAGAGCGTCGGCTTGTGGACTGAAAGGTCCCAGGTTTGATTCCGGTCTGGGGCATGTACCTTGCTTGCAGGCACATCTCCACTGTGGGGCGTGCAGGAGGTGGCTGATCGATGTCTCTCTCTCATCTATGTTTCTGACTTTCTATTTCTCTCCCTTCCTCTCTGTAAAAAATCAATAAAATATATTAAAAAAAAAACATAAAAAACAACAACAAAGGTTCTGATAAGAAACAAAGAAAGATACTATATAATGATAAAAGGAACAATCCAACAAGAGTATATAACTAGTAAACATTTATGTACCCAACAAAGGAGAACCTAAATATATAAAGCAAATCTTGATGGACATAAAGGAGAGATTAACAGTAATGTAGTCATAGTATGGGGATTTTAAGACTCTATAGACATCAATTGATAAATCTGCTGGGCAGAAAATCAAAAAGGAAATAATAGCTTTAAATGATACACTAGATCAGATAAATTTAATTGGTATCTTCAGAGCATTTCACCCTAAAGCAGAATAATATACATTCTTTTCAAGCACACTGTTTATGGGAATGCAGTCTGGTGCAGTCACTGTGAAAAACAGTAGAGAGTTGCTTCAAAAAATTAAGTATGGAATTGCCTTCTGACCCAGTGATCCCACTTCTGGGAATATATCCTAAGAAATTTGAAACACCAATCAGAAATAATGCATGCACCCCTTTGTTTGTAGCAGTGCTATTTACAACCTTTAAAATCAGGAAAACAGTCCAAGTAAGTATATAAAAAAACAGTGGTTTATTTATAGATAAATACTAAGAAATCATTATAAAGAAGAAAATTTTATCTTTTGTGACAGCATGGATGAATCTGGAAATTAATACAGTAAGTGAAATAAGTCAGTCAGAGAAAGACCAATACCATATGATCATAGGATTGCTTGTGACATATCAAGTAATCCATGAAATAGAGAGCCTGCCCCAAATAGAAGTTTCAATCTTTTATAACCTAACTAGAAGTTCAGTGCACAAAATTCTTGCAAAGGGGTCGGCGGGATGTCCCTCAGCCCAGCCTGCACCCCTCAAGGAATGTCCCACTGCCCGTTTAAGCCCAATCACAATAGAGCCTAAACATGCAATAAGACATCCCTCTCATAATCCAGGACTGCTGACTCCCATCAGCTTGCCTGCCTGTCTTCCTGATTGCCCCTAACTACTTATGCCTGCCAGCTTGATAACCCCATAACCACTCCCCTACCAAACAGATTGATGCCCAACTGCTCCCCTGCTAGCTTGTTTGCCCCTAACTGTCCTCCCCTTCAGGCCTGGTTCCCCAAACTTCCCTTCCCTGCAGGCCCAGTCACCCCAACTTCTCTCCTCTGCCGGCCTAGTCATCCTTAACTGCCCTCCACTGCAGGCTTGATTACCCCCAACTGCCCTCCCTTGTAGGCCTGATCCCTCCCAACTGCCCTGCCCTGCTGGCCATCTGGTGTTGCCATCTTGTGTCCACATGGGGGAAGAATCTTTGACCATATGGGGGCAGCCATCTTGTATGTTGGAGTGATAGTCAATCTGCATATTACTCTTTTATTAGATAGAATAGAGGCCTGGTGCATAAGTTGGGCCAGCTGGTTTGCCCTAAAGTGTGTCCCAGATCAGGGTGGGGGTTCCCTTGGTGAATGGGGTGGCCTGGGAGAGGGGCCTATGGTGGTTTACAGGCTGGCTACACACCCCAGCACTCCAAGCAGAGGCCCTGGGATCTGGGATTTATTTATCTTCTATAATTGAAACTTTGTAGCCTTGAGTGGAGACTTGGGCCTGCCAGGGTGTGTGGAAAGCTTGGCTTCCTCTTTCTCTGAGGAAACCCAAGCCTTCCTCCTGCTCTCTCTGTGACCACAGCCAACTTGGTTAGGGTTAATTTGCATACTCACTCCTGATTGGATTGTGGGTGTGGCTTGTGGGTGTAGCAGATTGATGGTTAATTTGCATATTACTCTTTTATTAGATAGGATCTCTATGTACTACCATTATTTCTGCAATATTGCCTTGGTCATATATACTCTTCCTAAGAGAAAGTGTAATGGACTACACAAGGGTATAAATGCCAGGAGGGATCAGGAGGGCGCATGGTGGATGCTCACTGCAACAAATACTTAAGTGTGTTCTAAATGAACATAAAATATGATAAATTAGAGCACCGCAATACTTGCCTATTTATATTTCTCTATATATCAGAGTAACAATGGTTTTAGACATATTCTTGTTTGTTGTTGTTAAATGGGAGTAACATCTTCACAATTATTTACTTAGGATAAATTAATTTACCTACTCATTAAATCTAAAAAAAAACTTGGTTTATTTCCTATTACTAAGTATGCTAATGAAGCAGGAATTTTAGAGGGATATAGATAGGCTTAGGGATTTTTTAGAATTGGAGTTCAAGGAAAAAGCACAGGCTGGGAGAAGGTACATTTCCATATCACAAGGAAGCCAGGTGCAGTTACATTTCCATAAGGGAGCAGCTACAGTAGTATTTACATAAGACAAGGGAACTGGAAGTAGCCAAGAAAGGTCAATACTTGCAAAATGAAGAGAAGGAAACCCTTCATTCAGAAGGAGAAGAAGAAAGCCCAAAGGGAGTAGGGAAACAATAAGGAAGGAGAGGGGAGAACCTCACATAGGATAAGTGAGGTTCAACCTTTGAGCCCAGGAGTTACCATAGTAACCAGTCTAAGCAAATAGTGATCAATCAGAGGGGATATTAAGGCACTAGGATCTTCAGCCTTTACAAGCCATAGAGAAAAGGAGCTCAGTGGGACCCTTTCCCCTTCCTCATGTGGGAGTCCTTTCTGTGGGACTCTTTCCCTCTCCCCACATGGGAGTCTGCATTTGTTCTTTAATAAATCTGGGCCTTTGCTATACTACTTTTTGTCCGTGGATTCATTCTTTGATTTTGGTGGACAAAGACTCCGAGTTGCAGTCCAAAAATTTGATTTCACTAACTCTTTTTGCAAATTCGAATTTAATTTTTGTTGACAACTAGCAAAAAGAAGATTTCTTAGAACATATGCACTAAATATTCTAAATAAGTTTAATTTTTGCCATAGAAAAGAGCAAAATATGTTATATGCATATTTATCCTATAAAACACTTTAAACACATCATGTTTGATCAAGTTCTAACATTTAAAGGATTTTACATAATTCACAAATACCTTCAAATTAAAACAAGCTAGAAGATGAACATTTCTTATCTTCCTTAGCCTTTATTGTTATTGATGCTAATCTCTATTACTGGATTCTTATTCACTTTATCCTTGAAAACATAGAAGTCTAACAGTAATGTTTATGTTTAAATGTTAGGGTGATATAATTAATATTTGGTTGATTTTATTGGCCCGAACATGAAGGAATTTTTCTTACTTATATGTTTTTACCTTCTTTGTCTCCTAAATATAGGATGTTTCCTGCCCCTTTTGCAAGTTCTTAAAGAGCCCCTGTGTGCTGGGGCCTTGAGACCTCAACCAAAGGCCTGGCCTGGTGCCAGCACTGATAATTTTGTCTGGGGGAGGTTTAATGGCTTCTCTGAAGTGGGAGTAGTCTCATTTTCCTTATTATTTAAGCAGGCAAACATTTATAGAAGCCAAGTAGCATTGTTAAAACTTCAAATAGCAGTTTTTATATAAGATGGATATTTCAAGTAAGCCATAAATATTTTCATTGAGATAAACATGAGAAGTAATGAACAATGACGTTAGTTAATGATATGGCACCAGGGGGTGTCATGGAACAAAGGAAGGCCCCAATTGGCCCTCATCACCAGCCAGGCCTACAGACCCTACCCATGCATGAATTGCATGCACTGGGCTTCTAGTAATATAATAATAAATAATAATAAAAGAATAAACTCTACTTAGTGTGCTCACAACTGAAGACCTATTTTTGCCTGACCTGATATAAAAGAGGCTAAGTGACTGTCTGACTGCATGGTAGGTATGACACACACTGACCAATGCAGGAGCTGTCAAGCTTCCGTGACTTGGCAGCAGTGGTTCTCAGTTGACCAGAGAAGGGGAACCAAAGAAGAGGGAGCTCTCACACTCTGGGACCCCTTGGGTGATGTTGGAGAGCTGGTTTTGGCATGATCCCCGCAAGCCAGGCCCAGGGACGCCACTTGCTGGAGGGACCCCACTTACTTCGCAGATGCCCATCAAGCCACAGCACTGTCCCAGCTGCTGCATGCCAGGTAAGGACCATGGGAGATTAGCTCCAGGGTGTGTACAACCCATTTAGCTCAGTCCTACTCCACTGGCCACCTTCTAATTACTTTCCTTTCAATGTGCACATGTCTGTGTACCAAGTCACTAGTATAGAATAATAAGCTAGAAATTTTCATTGTTTTTTTCTCTCTATTTTTCTACTTTCTTTTCTTCTTTTTTATTTTTTAATCAAGGTAGATTTTTTTCTGAAATAGATTTGTTTGTAGCATCTGCCTATTTGAAGTATTCAAGATAAACATTGATCTTTATAAAACATTTTCATAAATTTCCTAAACCCAGTCTTAATTTTAATTGTTTTTATTATAACAGAGGTTTATCTTTTATTAATGTTGCCATTTGTTGAAGAAATGAAGCTCAGAGAAATTGTTATCTCAGCAGATAGCAGTCATTTGATGACAAGAATTTAAAGTTGTTCAAATTGTCTTTGCTCGAATAAATAGCAAAACTTAACTTCCTTTGTGTAAAAGAACAGTATTAGATCATTTTTTAAAACATTGGGTAACCATTGTATAATAACTGCATTTTTGTTTCTGGCAGAAAACTTCAATTTAACTGAAATTCAAATTTGCATTTGCAGCAATTTCTGCTTCACTATAACTAAGAAATCACTTTACCTCTTTTTTTACAAGTGGATCTTGTGATGTATGCATAATGTTATTGCCATACCTTATTCCATATGCAATATTATTCTACTCACAACACATTAAGATCTTCTACACTAATCATTTATCAGGTAGGATATCACATTGCCCAGTGGTCACTATTAACTGTTTCAAAGCCTAAAATATAAAATTAAGTAGATACTTTAACATGGAAGCAGAAAAGTAATGGAGCTACAGCTCACTCAGCATGATAGTTTGCATCTCAATTCTCTTAGTGATTTTGTATGTAGAAAACTTTACAAAGAATGAATGGTGATTTATTTATACTCATCCTCAGGTTTCTATCCATATTCTATTTCTAACTATTATTGTAATCCATAATGTGACTGCCCAAATCCAATACTTCCTAATGACTGCAATAGCTTTATATTCATCTTTGCTTGAACATTGGGAATGGGTAAGTATTGAAAGCTCTAACTATAAAAATGAAATGGGTTGAAAAAGAGATCTAGAATTTCCATAAAGATAATTATTGTGTATCTTATGACTTTAAAAGTTAAAGAAAGTTCCCAGAAACATGAATATAGCAGAGGAAGTATATTGTGTTTAGCCTGGGTTTACACTAATGATTGTTATACTCTGACTATATATGGGTATTTGAGAAATTTTTCTCAGTACACACAAAGATAAAAAATATTAAAACTATATTTGTCATGCATTTTACATAGGTAGTTATTTTTCATTTGTTTTCCAGAGTATTTGGACTAAATATAAGAGTTATATCATTGTTTTTTTTAAGTTTGATACATTTGGTTAAGACAATAATTTTTTTTTAGTTTTCATTTAAGAATAACATTCAAGAGAATACAATTTTATCATTAAGTGAATTATTTTAATTTCTAATACTTGATATTATACTTCAACCAATTATTTCTAATCTGAATTTTTATGTAAAAGGCATGTGGGTGGGCAACAACCCTAGTCTAATAATAAATAGGATATAGTAAATTAGATTGAACACATATAAGTTCTAATTGATTTATTTCCTACTATGCTTTGCTATTAGGCTTTTAACACCAGAACTTAGATAATCTCTCTATCAATTTAATGAAAAACACTAAGATTTTCAGAGACAGATGATAAAAAAATATATTGATTATTTTTCAATTTGTTATTCACCAATATAAATATAGAATACATGTATTTGTACATGTGTATAAATGTATACATAAATGTTATGAGTATTTCTGAAACTCAACAATGAGATCCGAAAAAATTAAAGAGGACAACACATTATTAATAAGTAGCAATTAGGCTGCTGAAACACAAATGAACATCCTGTATTTATTACTTTTCTATCCGCCTACTAAAATTTGCCAATTAGATACAGAAGTTCATAGGAAGATTCAAATCACATTTATAGGCGTAATTATGCTGAGAGCAATCCAATTATGTTTAAATGCTTCCGTAATGTTATCATTCTTATGGAAAATTCTGCTACACCAGTTTCATTTGGGAGACAGGGTAGAGGCTGCTTTCCATTGACCTACTTCCCTCATCCTACTAAGTCTGGAATGTGGTCCAGTCATATATTCTTCTGCACAGACTGTTTTAATACTAATTTCCTCAAGCTGAATTCATTGGCTATACAGTGGTACCTCGAGATACGAGTGCCCTAACATATGAGATTTTTGAGATACGAGCCTTCGAGCGAGCAATTTTTGCTTTGAAATACAAGCAACATTTGAGATAGGAGTAATTGCGCGGATCAGCTCGCTGCACACGACCCACCAGTTTACCGCGACTCTAGCATCTCATAGTTTCCCATGCCTCAAGGTTACGGAACGAATTAAACTCTTATCTTGAGATACCAGTGTATTTACATGATCAGGATAAAGGTATGAGTTAGAAAATGACAAGCTCTTTCACTTATTTTCTAAATCATCAACATGAGTAACATATACCTGTATTATACTGCTGCAGCCCTCTAAAAAGGCTCATGAGGTATAATATCCCAGCAAGTGGTTATGATTTAAGTTTATTGTTGCCAAGGATCCTAGTCTAGACTTTCATGACTAATTTTCCTGAGTTTCATGCATTTAAATTATATAAAGGAATCAAAGAAAGTATTATCTTTATAATTGTATCATCTATAACAATTATCTACTTATAAAAAATTCAATTATAAGAAATTATTTTTTCTTTTATATTGATAAAAATATAATTTAGATATTTTTTTCTTTTTGTATTTCTTCTCAAATTCAATCATGGAGGTATTTTGCCTTTTTTTCTTCTGTGACATGGCAAAATATAAATATCCACTAAGAATGTAGATGGTTGAAAAAATAGCAAAAATAGATGATGCAAATTTTTATCTGCAAATTTCTAGTGATTGACGTCATTATAACTTTGCGCATGTAACTTGCAATTTCAACAGTATATTGAATCCTATTTAGTAAAATGCAAACAATACAGGTGAGTTTAATATATACATACATAATTTTCTACCCAGGAAACTGCTGATGATATGGCCTTGAAAAATATACCAAAGCCAGGTTCCTCAAAATTAAAGTTTTTAATATTCTTTCTCTTTAACTTTGGATTAATGACTTATACCTCTTAGATGAGCTGAATGAATGGTTGCTACTACCATAGATAACCAAGAGATATGTATTCTGCAACATGTTGATGCTATGCCTTTATTATCCTGATCTAGTAGCTGGCAATTGCTGTCAGATGTAATGACTTAAAATGAACTACTCTAAATCTGAAATCAGTTTTTGGCACATGTTCTCCAGTGTCTAATTGGATTCTATCCAACAACTGCATCCAGCTTGCTAAGATGTTTAGTTACCTCAGGGTCTATTTTACAACTAATTTAGCTTTTAATGGTTCACTGGGAAGTAGAATTGCTTAAAATACAATATTTTATAGACCCTGGTGAATGATTGATAATATTTGCTATGAAAATTAATCAAGCTAAAATTATTGAGGCCATCTAGTGAAGTATAAGTTTAAGGCCTCAATCATTTTTTTTATTTATATTTTGGAAGAGATGTAGAATTATTTGCTAAGGAAAATCAGGCTCTGAATACTTCTGCTGCTGCTCTCCTGCAAAGATGGCTGGACACATATTCAAACAAACCCCTTGTTTTGAAATCTAATTTTATTTTCAGATATCAACCATTCATAGCTGATTGTCTAATACTGAGGTTTGCCTTTGTTCAGTAAGATGATAATCAGGTCTCTAGATTTCCAGAGACTATAACTTCATACTCTTTATTCCTCAATACTAAAAAAAAATTAAAATGAACAAACAAAAAGCCATGATTGCAATTAATGGGGGTGCTTTAGGAGAATGTGTGGACTCATATATCACCCTGGATGTGGGGTACAATACTTTTATAGCAAGTCAGATAACTGAATTTGGACTTCAATGGTTTAACCTCTTGAACAGTAACTTATATTAGACTTTCCTGTGATGACATGTGCTCAGTTTGGATTGAGAAATGTGCTAGGATCCATTACATGAAATTTTGTGTCTATAGTCACTAGATGGATTTTTAAAGAATACTGTCCACTATATCCAGAGTGTTCTCTTAGAGAGATACCAGGGGGAAATCTCTAGAATCTTAATTTTGAAAAATCATCTTTATTTTGTAATTACTTTAAACAGTAAGATACATGTCTCTCATTTAATTTCTGAAGAATTTTACAATTTAAATTTTACATAGCACTAACAACATATTTAAAGTTTCTTGTTTATATTTGGGTACTTATTTTAATTAAACCATACTTCTCTTCAAATTAGCACCTTTGTTATCATAGAATCCATTCTTATCAATAGTATTCCTTTTTTAATTTTCTTTTGTTATTCACTTCTCTTCTTAATAATTTGATATTTTATTTGTTTAGAACAATTTTACATTCACTACAAAATTGGGGGTAATACTGAGAATTCCTATATATAGGGCAAGTTCCAATATATACCCTGATCCTACACATACATAGCCTTCCCCACTGTCAACATCCCCCAATAGTGTGGTACATTGGTTACAAATGATGAACCTACATTGATAAGCCATAATCACCCAGAGTCCATAGTTTGCATTGCAATGTACTCTTGATGTTGTACATTCTACATTCTATAGATTTAGATAAATATACACTAAGTGGCCAGATTATTATAATCTCTGAACTAATAATCTGTCCACTCAGTGTATTTCTCTTGAGTACCTCATTTATTTGATATAAAAGATACTATAAATTGTGCACCTGATCAGTTTTCCCCTTTACACTGGCTGATAAAAAGCTGAGGGCAAATAGATGTTTGATCTCCAGCAAAAGTCTAGAATACTTTTGGTACCCATTTGAGATACAACTACACTGAGTGGCCAGATTACTATGTATTCAGATATCATAATAATCTGGCCACTCAGTGTATGCTAACATGTATCTATCATCATATTGTCATACAGTGAATTCCATTGCTCTAAAATTTCTCTGTGCTCTGCCCAGTCATTCTGACCTCACCTCCCCAACACCTGGCAACCACTGATCATAATGCTGCCTTTTTAGTTTGTCTTTTCCAAGGCAATGTTATAGAGTGTAAAAGCCTTCTCTATTATAAAGTAGCCATTTAGATGTTAAGAACTAAATATTAACCTAGAAATAACAATTTTTAAAAATATCTATTTTGTTTGCTAACATTATTCTAATCATTTTTCTTTCAAAATTATTGCTTTCATCTATTTTATCTTACTATGTATTGTCAACTGCTTTAAAAAAAAACTTAGAAATTAAATACACAAAACATCATATCCAAACCTATATTTATCACTTATTCATTCATTCATTGAACAAAAATGTGAAAACTTACCCTGTGCCAGACACTCTGCTCAGTGTTGAGTTTTTAAAAGGAGTAGAATTCCACATAAATACAGTCAACTGGTCTCTGACAAAGGAGCAAAGAGAATAAAATAGAGCAAAGATAATCATTTCAATTAATAGTGCTGGAAGAAGAGGGCATTCGTAAGCCAAAAAAATGTATACATAGACCTTATATCCTCAACCAAAAAAACAAACAAACAAACAAACAAACAAACAAAAACAACACTCAAAATGGATCCCAGACCTAGCAGTAAATGCAAAATGAAAAACTTTACATTTCCTAGAAAATAGCATAGAACAAAATTTGGATAACCTTGTGTTTAGCAATTGCATTTTAGATATGCCACCAAAGGTGTTATTCATGAAAGAAATCATTGATAAGCTTGACTCCATTAAAATTATAAACTGTCTAGCCAGTATTGCTCAGTGGTTGGACATCAACCTATGAACCAGAAAGTCACAGTTCAATCCCTATTCAGGGCACAAGCCTGGGTTGTGGGCAAGATCCCCAGTAAGGGGTGTGTAGGAGGCAGGTAATCAATGATTCATATCATTGATGGTTCACTCTCTCTCTCCTTTTCCCTTCCTCTCTGAAATCAGTAAAAATATATATTTTAAAAAATTATACAATTCTATTCTACAAATTACACTTTCAAGAGATTAAGACCATCCACAGTCTGGGAGAAGATGTTTACAAAAGGCATATCATGTAAAGTTCTGGTATCCAGAATATACAAAGAACACTTAATACTTAATTTAAGATAACAAACAAACAAGCAAAAAAATCACAATATAAAAATGGGCAAAGACCTTAACTCACACCTCTCAATTTGAAAAATAAACATATGGAAAAAATGATCCTTAGTCATCTTTAGAAAAAATTCACATTAAAATAATGAGATACCAATACACACTTAGAAGAATGGCCCAAAAGCCAACACTGGCAATGCCAAATGTTGTTGAGGATGTGGCACAACAATACTCTCATCCATTGCTGGTGGGGATACAAAACAGTAAGGCCACTGGTTTAGCAATTTTTCATAACTAAACATAGTTTTGACATGATCTAGCAATTGCACTCCTTAGTATTTACTAAAAGATGCTGAAAAATGTACCTCTACACAAAAACCTACACGTGGATGTTTGTAGTAACTTTACTCATCATTGCCAAAATTTGTAATCAACTAAAGTGTCCTTCAGTATGTGAATGCATAAATAAATTGCGGTACATTCAGACAATTGGATATTATTCAGCACTAAAAATCAAAGAATGAAAAGACATAGAGGGAATTAAATGGGACATAATTAAGTGAAAAAAGCCAATATGAAAAAGCTATATATTGTGACATTCTGGTTAAAACAAAACTATGAAGATAATATAGAGACAGTGATTTCCAGAGTGTTGCGTGTGTACGTGTGTGTGTGTGCGTGTGTGTGCACGCGCACGTGCGCAGAGTGGGGGGATTCGAATACAGAGGATTTTTAGGACAATAAATACTTTGTATGATACTAAAATAATGGGTATGTGTCATGAGACATTTTTCCAAACCCAATGAAATTTACCACACCGATCGTAAACTGTATGTAATCTAGGGACTTTGATGATTATGATGTGTCACTGTAGGTTTATCCTTGATTTAAAAAAGAAAAAGTACCATTCTGGGGATGGATGTTGATAATGGGGGAGGCTGTACATTGTAGGGTCAGGGGATATATGGGAAATCTCTGTCTCTTCCCCTCAATTTTAATTTGAAATAGAAACTGCTCAAAACACATAAAGTCTTAATAGAAAGTTAAAAGTAAATTAAATTTAAAAGAATAAACAAATGAATAAGATATTTAATAAATCTAAGGAGTTCAAAGCTCAAAGGAGCAGACATAAGTAAATGAGTATTATCAATACCATGTAGTGAGCTGGCCCTAACCAATTTTGCTCAGTGGGTAGAGCATTGGCCTGTGGACTAAAGGGTTCAGGGTTTGATTAAGGGCCAGGACACATACTTTGGTTGGAAGCTTCTTCCCAGCCCTGCACAGGGCTCATGCAGGAACAGAGTTTCTATTCTTGTACTTAACATTAACACATTTGGGATAAGTGCATTGAGTAACGGTTTTGAATGAACATTAAATCTAATAGCCCAGGGCTCATGCCGGAGGGAACCAATCCATGTTATGTGTTTCCTTCACATCGATATCTTTCTGTGTCTTTCTATCTTTCTTCCACTCTCTCTAAAAATCAATGGAAAAATATCCTCAGGTGAGGATTAAAAAAAAGAAAACAAACAAACAAACAAAAAACCATCTAGTGAGCTGGACATAGCAGAGTCAAGTATTGCTGCTATTGAACAGAGGAGGGGAAGCAATCCACTCTGACTACAACAGTTTGAGTCAAGAAACAATTTCTTGAAGATGATGATGTAGCTGAGTCTCATAATCCCCATTTTATAGTTTTCATAGGTTCTGCTACTTCTTTCAGGGATTTACTTATATTAAAATTAATCATAATTTAACTTTCAAAATTCCTAATGGTGTTATACACCAATTACCAAAGGCCCTGGTTATTGAGAAAGGCAAATAAATTAAATCAGAATGAGAAAGTCTGCAATTATTATTAGTTAAACTGTTTTTCCCCCTGCACATTATTTCAAAAAGAAACAGAAATTTTACCAAAAATGGAATGATTATTTCTAATTTTGCTTTTATTGAGTTACATAGGATAGCTATGAATAGCATTAGTTATAGCCCATTCCGTATTGGTAAATTTATATGTTGGCATGTATATTATTTTTGGTGAGCCATATTATCATTATAAGTCAAACTGTAATGAATTGCCATCTAACACACATATAATACTTTACTTTTTTTTTACTATTTTTGGTGAGCTATCCTATATAATAAAAGCCTAATATGCTAAGTGTCTGGTTCTCTTGTTGGCTGTTTAACCAGTCAAATTGTAAATGCTAATGATATGCAAAGGCCACTCAACTACTTGCTATGATATGCACTGACCACCAGGGGACAGATGCTCTGACTGGTAGGTTAGCTTGCTGCTGGAGTCTGGCAGATTAGGACTGAGTGAGACGGGCTGGACATACCCTGGAGCCTTCTCTTGGTCCTTTCCCATCTGGCCAATCTCCTGTGTCTCTCCCTAGTCCTGATTGTGCCCCTTTGGGTCCTTCAGCCTGGCCTGTGCCTTCTCGCAATCTGTTACCCCTCAGAATATGTTGGAGAGCCAGTTCCAGCCCTATCCCAAGGGCCAGGCTGAGGGACCCCACCGGTGCATGAATTCAACAGGACTCTAGTGTTATCATGGTAAGTCAAACTGTAATGAATTGCCATCTAACACATCTAATATTTTATATATATATATATATATATATATATATATATATATATATATATATATTATTTTATTTTATTTTATTTTTTCAAAGAGAGAAACCTCAGCATGAGAGTGCAACATTGATCAACTGCCTCCTGCACGTCCCCTACTGTGGATTGAATCTGCAACCTGGGTATGTGCCCTGACCAGGAATTGAACTAGTTATCTTTTGGTGCATTAGATGATGCTCAACCAACTGAGCCAGAAAATCCAGTGCCAATACTTTGTTTGCCAATGTCCTTTGAACAAAGCTATAGCTGAGAAGCTTTAGATCACTTTTTTTACAATTGTTTTATAGGATTAAGCAAACACAGGAACAAACTAACTTGATTTTTATTTTTAAATATATTTTATTGATTTTTTTTTACAGAGAGGAAGCAAGAGGGACAAAGAGTTAGAAACATCAATGAGAGAGACACATGGATCAGCTGCCTCCTGCACTCCTCCTACTAGGGATATGCCCCCAACTAAGGTACATGCTCTTGACCAGAATAGAACCTGGGACCTTTCAGTCTGCAGGCTGACGCTCTATCCACTGAGCCAAACCACTTAGGGCTAACTTTATTTTTATAGCAGAGAATAGAATTCTCAAAAATGTTGGGTTAAAAATTTAGATTCAACTTAATAGCCTGAAGAAAATATTTAGGAACAGCTCCTTTTAAATTCATAGAAAGGTCATTATTTCAAAATTATAATGTTGTTGCAGTGCGTATTTGTAGCCCAAAGGAAAAATTGTGAATAATTTACTGGTACATTGCAACTTTATCCCTAAAATTTATTTGTTATAATCATTAATTTTATTAATATCAAATGTCTGTAAATACTGTTATAAAATATAACCACAGTGAATTTTAATTTTCTATACCTGTCTATATAATTTCATTTTAGTAAGCACAGCCATAAAGCTGTAATATAGTATTATGTTTTTTTTTATATATTTTATTGATTTTTTTACAGAGAGGAAGGGAGAGGGATAGAAAGTCAGAAACATCGATGAGAGAGAAACATCAATCAGCCACCTCCTGCACACCCCACAGTGGAGATGTGCCCGCAAGCAAGGTGCATGCCCCCAACCGGAATCAAACCCGGGACTTTCAGTCCTCAAGCCGACGCTCTATTCACTGAGCCAAACCGGTCTCGGCAGTATTAAGTTTTTACAATGCTTAATTTTTCATTTTTTAATATTTAGCTTTTCAGTCTGAGTAAAGTGATCATTACTTAAAGGTAACAAAAATAGGATAACTTGGAACAAAATGTTACAAATATGAATTATTCATCATTTAACTACTTTGGTGTAGTTTGCAATATTTTGACATATGACATTTTAAGTCTATGAAACTTTTCATGATTTCTTTGTACATTTTTTTCAGTTAAACTAAACAATAAGTTGAACACCAATGGCATCTTGACACAGAATTTTATTTAACTTAATTTAATTACATTATGCCTTTTGTTCTGTTGTAATTGCTTATAGCTTCCATTATACTAATTATAATTCTTAATTTTCCCTCATAGAAAATACCATGCGCTTCCTAATACTAAAATGTAAATTTATAAATGGCAATAATCGAAGAGGAAAAGATAAGATATGGAGTTTGATGTGATTTTTTTTTTTTTATTTCTAGTTACAAAACTACTACTGATGGGTTTTCTGCTCAATTAACTGTGTTCATAAATTCAGGATCGCGCCTGAATAAATGGTCAAAGGAATGAAATCTCTGGTAAGTAGAATGTTACAAGAAGCACATAACTGAAATCAGCACATGTTTATTTAGCACTCGCTGCACTCAAGTTGCTTTGCATGCTGGATACAAATGTAAGAGCAATCATCTCCCAATATAGGTGAGGATTCTGACTTAGTGTTTCTCAAAGTTTGGTCCCTGAACCTGTAGCATCAGCTTCATCTGGGAAGTAGTTTGATGTGCAAAATCTAACTGGAGTTAGGGTATAGTAATCTGTTTTATTTAACAAGCAGTCCAGAGTATTCGGATATGTGTTAAAGTTTGAAAATCAATGCTTTCTGAGATGCTCCTATAGCCCACTCTCCTTAAACACAAACCACTTATCTGAATGAGTAAAAATACATGTTTATTAAGATCCAGGGCTTCTTCCTTACACTTCCCTAACTACATTGCAAACTCCCCTGGACTAGAGACCTTCTTTGTGCTTGCTCATCATCAAGCCTGCACTATGTGTCCCCACTTAAGATCTCTGCAGTATTGTTTACAGTGAATGGCACCATGATTTGGAACTTGACTCTAAACAGTAGATATTGCATAAGTACATATGTAACTTGAAAAGGAAGGTTTTACTCAATACTAAAATTAAATGTGGAGAATAGATTTTAACTTCCAGTTTATGTGTCTTAGGTATGTCTTACAAGGTCATTCATTATTCAAATCAATGCTGCATAAATGTTCACTAAATTAAGATAATAGTTACATATAAAATATGGTCTTATTATATAAAATACAATATATCATTAAATGTTTTGTTGATTTCATATAACATGTATGAAAGTGTTTAAATTTGTATAATAAAGTAATTTCAAAATGCTTTCACATCCATTGTATCTATTGATTGAGTAGTAGGGACAGTATTTTAAAAATTTGAGAGGTTATTGAGACAAAAATAAAATAAAGAAGAAATTATTAATACTTAAGTAGCAATAGGTCACACTGTTTTAAAGTTTCTTTTTAGGACTAAAAATGTGAAAATAATATAATATTTTTTAAAATATGTATTGTGCCTGAGTTGTATTCATAACACTAATTCATGTGCACTGTTATTTAAATATTGAGAGTTTTTTTTAATGCATATGCCTGCCTCTGCAAATACCTTCTCCCTTATTTTTTGGTCTGTTCATTTTTCTTGTACATGATGAAAATATGCACAGAAGTTCATAGGCAATTTCATATATGTACAAGAAGATTAATTATCTTAATTATGTGTATACAGATTTTTCTCAAACATACTCCAAGCGTATTCATAATGTGTGTGGGTTACTGATCATCCTTGCCTTTAAAGCACTTACAGAAAAGAACTTCTAGCACATATGTAAGTGCTACTATCTATGACTTACTGGGTCAGGCCTACCTTTAACATTTATAAGATCACAAAGAGCAGAAATAGAGGCTCAGATTTCATGTCTAAATATTTCAATGTTATATTAAATGCAAAATAATAAATTTAAATATGTGCCAATCTATTACTTTTAATAGAGTATTTCTCAAAATTACCTGGGAAGACAGGCTCTCATAACTAAATGTGACTATACTGTGTGCCCATCTTTTTTTGCCCTGATTCAGTCTTATACCATCCCGCCGTGCACTCCAGCCCGAATTTCCAGATCTGTCCAAAGTCTCTACAAACCACCTCCCTTGCCCAACCCTTAAACCAAGAAAAACCCACAACAGTAGTGGATTTCATACTGGAGAGGACCCAGGCAGGCTGTGAATACAGACTTTGTGCCATTCGGGTGCCCCATTCCATTCAGTGCCAAGTCAGAAGGTGGTGCGTGGGCCCTGAGCGCACACATCTCAGAGGGACCAAGGATGCTTAACCTCACGTGGATGGAGGCAGCTGGAAGGACACCAGAATGTGGCCTCTGCATGCACAGCAGCACAGGCAGGGTTTCTACTGGCCTTGGTCGCAGGCTGGAACTGTGCAGCACACAGACACAAAAAGCAGTCTATTTCATCTTTGTTCAATTCTGTGAATTAGCCTATGATTTCACTTCTTTGGGGACAAATAGCTTTCAATTTCCCCCTTAAGCATCTCCCAAGGTGGTTTAGGACTTGCCTTCTAATCACTTTTCACATCATTTTTGTTCATTTATTTTCTTGTTACAATGGCATTATTGTTAAAAAAAAAAGATTCATGTTGCCAGGGTAACCAGACTGGAGAATGAATATTATGAATATTGTTTTCTTTACAGAAAACTTAACTCTTTTTGAGTAAATTTTCACTGTAATATTAGTGCCACTCAATTTTGTGTGAATACAGTTTCTGCCTTTTTCTCTCTTAGATACATGGCCCCTCTCTCTTACTCTCTTGTGGTTGTCCTATCAATTTTCTCTTGAACTTACTCTTTTTTGCACTGATTATTTAAGATGGGTATTTTCTCCTTTATTTGATATATTTCCTCCTCTGTTCATTCCTGAAACTAAATATTCTGGGAAATGGTAGCAGTGGCTGCTCATTGAAACTTACCGAGTTAGATAAACTTGTGTTACTGGTAGCGTTTCAAGTTGGCCTTGCAGTAGAACATCTGTAGTCACCTGGGCTTCAGTGATTTCTCTATCCTTACCTCTGCCCCGCAGCACACAATTGGGGTGCCCAGGGTGGGCTGGGGAAGTAGAACAGAAAGCCAACACAAATCTCTTTTAACAGCTATTTTCCACTTTCACTTAACATTCATCTGTACCTTCCTCTATAATTAAACTTCAATTTCAAAGTGATTTTGTCGAAAGGAAGAGCCAATTTAGCCACCATAAACCAATCACTAAGTTGGCAGTAGAATCATCAAAGACCAACCCATGTATTTCAACTAAGCAGGCCAGAGATGAAGCAATTTTGCATTCAATTAGTGGTTTTCAAGTTTGAGATTTGTTGTTATTCTTATTTACTTTTTAATATTTTAGTTGAAGCTTTGAATCATACCAGTTAGTTGTGAATTTTAAAAAGATACACACTTTTAGACATTTCCTTAGGCTATTTTCTCTTGGAATTTAAATTTAACTAGGAAAAAAAATCCTCATGTTCCATCAGGCTGTATTCTCTAAGTTTTGAGTACTATTATACATTTTCATGAATCTGCAGTGGATAAGTTGGAAACAGTTATCTTTTTAAAAAGTACCTTCACATCCTAATTCTTTCCAAAAAGAATCATGGTTATTTCCACCTCATTCTAGGAAAAAAAAAAAAAAACACTTTCAGATCTTTTGACTAGTAACTTTTCTTTGATGCTGCAATGTTTTGGGTTTGTTTTGTTGATTTTTTTTTGTTTGTTTTTTAGTCACTGACTATAAAGGAAACAGATGTGGAATTTAGAAACTAAATTGCTTAAGGAGACATTTTATAAATAGATAATAATGTTAATTCGAAATAGCAAACACAGGAAGAAATTGAACAGGTATATAGGAAAGTAAAGAAACACCTGTGAAATAAAGAATGTTTACCAATACAAAGAATGTAGTGAACAAGCAATCAAACAAGTGAGACACAATTAAAAGCACATTTAAGCCCAGCTGGTGTAGCTCCATAGTTGAGCATTGACCTATGAACCAGGAAGTCACAGTTTAATTCCTGGTTAAACAGAATTTTTGGGCTGGAACCAGGATTCCTTGTCTGTTGGATTTAAAGAATGAATCCACAGAAGGAGGGTGGTGTACCAAAGGTGTAGAATTATTGGAGAACAAGTATAGACTCCCACCTGGGAAGGAGATAAGAGTCCCACAGAACAGATCCTCCTCCCCACCCCTCCCCTGTGGTTTATAAAGTCTGCAGATCCTGGAGCCTTGATATCCCCTCTGATTGGTCTATAGTAACTCTTGGGCTCAAAGGTTAAACCTCACCTGGAACTTGTGAGGTTCTCCTCTCCTCCTTCCTTATTGTTTTCTTATTCCCTTTGGGCTTTCTTCCTCTCCTTCTGGATGAAGGGCTTCCTTTTATTTATTTTGTAAATATAGACCTTTTGCTGTTCCCAGCTCCCTCGTTCTATAGAAATGTACCTGTTGCAGCTCCTTAGCTTCCCTAATCTATGGAAATATACCCTCTGCTGCTCTGTGGCCCTATACTGCTCCCATGGTCCTCTTAATTTCTAAAATTTCCTACACCTATCCTATTTTACTCATAAAATATCTGTTACACTGGTCAGGGCACATGCCTGGGTTTTTGTCTGGATCCCAGGCAGGGGGTGTGCAGGAGGCAGCTGATCAATGGTTTTCTCTCATCATTGATATTTCTATCTCTTTCCCTCTCCTTTCCTCTCTAAAATAAGTAAAAAATTATTTTTAAAACCCCACATTTAATATTATCAACTTAACTTTGCTCAGTGGGAATAATTTTCACTAGTAACTGAATTGAAATTTTAAGTACCCACAGCTTTTCTACTCACATTTAGCTAATTCAAGTTTTGTCATGTTGTATCACAAAGCAGTTTTATTTCTGTACAATGGATGCACAGTCCTGAACTTAAAAACTCAGTTTCCAACTTCAGACAAAATGCCAATTACTATCCTCCCCTCCTCCCTCCCTCCCCTTGTAGGCCCTGACTTAGAAAGAAAGCCTACATGCTTACAGTTACCTACAAACAAGCATTTCAAGCTGCTTGCTTTCTGGTCTTGGCTGAAGCACTAAGCCCACTTTCCCAGGGACAGGGAACTATTTTGGTGTGTTTGTTTGGTGATTTTCCTTAATCTCTACCCTCATCACTGAGAGACTCAATTTTGCATGATGCACCTCTTTCTATTATATATTACATTAGTCTGATATTGATCAAAGGAGCAAAACTACTAAAGGATATACAGAGTAAATGTTGTTTGACAGGGATCATGCAATTGCAGGGGCTGGTACAATATGTGTGTGTGTGTGTGTGTGTGTGTGTGTGTGTGTACACTTATACACACACTCATACTTGGGGACCAGATAATTATGATCTCTGAATGCATAAT
>PVJN01007003.1:0-72328 GCA_004026805.1 Lasiurus borealis
ATGGGAGAACATATTTGCAAATGTTATCACTGATAAAGGTTTAATCTCCAAAATCTACAGCCAACTTATACAACTTAATAAAAGGAAGATGAACGATCCAATAAAAAAATGGGCAATGGACCTAAATAGAACCTTTTCGAAAGATGACAGAAGGAAGGCCAAGAGACACATGAAAACATGTTCAAAGTCACTAATCATCTGAGAGATGCAAATCAAAACGACAATGCGATACCATCTTACACCGGTCAGAATGGCAATCATCAACAAATCAACAAATGACAAGTGTTGGCGAGGATGCAGAGAAAAAGGAACCCTTGTGCACTGTTGGTGGGAATGCAGACTGGTGCAGCCACTGTGGAGAACAGTATAGAGTTTCCTCAAAAAACTAAAAATGGATCTCCCATTTGACCCTGTAATCCCACTCTTAGGAATTTATCCTAAGAAATCACAAACGCCAATCAGAAAGGATTTATGCACCCCTATGTTCATAGCAGCACAATTTACAATAGCTACAATTTGGAAACAGCCTAGGTGCCCGTCAGCAGATGAGTGGATCAGAAAACTGTGGTACATCTACACAATGGAATTCTATGCTGCCATTAAAAAGAAGGAATTCTCACCATTTGCAGCAACCTGGATGTAACTGGAGAGCCTTATGCTTAGTGAAATAAGCCAGTCAATGAGGGAGAAGCATCACATGATCTCACTCATTGGTGGATAATAAAGAACATTATAAACTGATGAACAAAAGGATAGATACAGAGGCAATAAAGCTTCAAACAGACTGTAAAATTACAGCAGGAAGATTAAAGTTAGGTGAGGTAGATAAGAGATCAATCAAAGGACTTGTATGCATGCATATAAGCATAACCTATGAACATAGACACTGGGGGGGGGGTTGGGGTATGCCTGGGCGGGAGGGGGGTGCAATGGGGAGATATGTATAAAAAATTAATTTAAAAAATTAATATATATATATATATATACATATATATATATATAAAATAAATAAATAAAATAAATAAAAAATAAAACCTATTCTCCTCAGATTATTCCAATAAATTCAAGAGGAAGGAACACTCCACACACCTGCTATGAAGCCAGAATCACCCTAATACCAAAACCAGATAAAGACAACACAATGAAAGAGAATGAACATAGATGCCAAAATACTCAACAAAATTCTAGTAAATCATATTCAGCAGTACATCAGAAAGATCATACAACATGACCAATAGGATTTATCCCAAGAATGTAAGGATGATACAATATCTGCAAATCAATAAACATGATATATCACATAAACAAATAGAGAGATAAAAAATCACAGTCATATCAATTGATGCAAAAAAAAGCATTTCACAAAATCCAACACCATTTATTGATAAAAACTCTCAACAAGGTGGGAATAAAAGAATCATAGCTAGACATAATAAAAGCTATTATGATAAACCCACAGCCAACATCATACTTAATGGGCAAAAACTAAAACCATTTCCTCTAAGAACAGGAACAAGACAGGGATGCCCACTCTCACCACTCCTGTTCAACGTAGTACAGAAAGTATTAGCCATTGCAATGAGACAAGAAGAAATGAAAGGCATCCAAATTGGAAAGGAAGTAAAACTGTCCATATTTGCAGATGTCATGATATTGTACATAAAAAAATCATAAAGACTCCATCAAAACTAATAAGACCTAATAAATTAATTCAGCAATGTGGCAGGATACAAAATTAATGCCAAGAAATCTATGGCATTTCTATATACCAATAGTGAATTTATAGAAAGAGAGACTAAAAAAGCAATCCCATTTATCATTGTACCAAAAAAAAAAATAAGATACCTAGGAATATACTTAACTAAGGAGGTAAAAGACCTGTAGGCGTTATTTCTCCTGATAAAGGTTTAATCTCCAACAGCTACAGGGTACTCATACAACTTAATACAGGACACTGAAAAAAAGAGAGGAAGAAATAAACTGATTGAAGAACATACCATGTTCATGGATTGGTAAAATCAACATCATTAAAATGTCTATACTACCCAAAGCAATCTATAGATTCAATGCACTCCCCATTAAAATACCAATGGCAGAATCAGGCATGGAGCCCATGCCATCTTGAAGGGAAAAATGGCCTTTCTTTGGGAACTCATCAACACCACCAGCCAGACAGACCTTGGAACTTCCCTGCGACCCAACAGCCACTCCAGCCAGAGTCCCACAGACCCATGGATCCTGCATTCCCACGAACCCTGGGACCTCCGCCTCCAAAGCAATGAGTGCAACTTCTCCCTCCCCAGCGACACTGGCGAGGCTGTGGCAGCGGCCACACTGGTCCGGGCTTGTAAAATCCCGGGTCACCGAGTGTGCGTGGGTCACCGAGTGTACACGCACCATGTGCTTGCACCATGGTTTCAGCTGTGCCATATTTTCAGCTGCGGCTACACACTAGTCCCCGCCTGCAGAACTCCCGGGTCAACACTTTTCCGCCCAGTCTGCAGCATGCCTTCAAGCCAGTTTGCGAAGCACCCTAATCCCTATGTTTGCGTATCAAGGTCGCCCCATCTGTGGTGCCCTAGGCCCTGTATTTGTGTGTTCTGGTCACCCTGTCTGTGGCGTGCCCTCATATCTGGTTTGTGGAGCATCTTGGTCACCGGCGTTTGCCGTGTGCCCTTGAGGCTGCCACCTAAGGTGGGTTTTCAGCAGCACGTCTCTGGCAGTCCAACCCCTAAACAGTGCGGCCTCCTTCAGAACTTGAACCCTAAACTGGGAACCCTGAACCACTCGAACGTTCAGGGTTCAGGGTTCGGGTTCTGAAGGAGGCCGCACACAAACGAAATGAGAGACTAGAAAACATTAATTTGGCGATATTGGGGGGCCAGGCGGGAGCCTTCCTCTAGTGGAAAGGACTGCCACTTACTCTGGCCTTTTTCTCCCTTTTATTAAGGCTTTGGGACACACCCCTAGCCTTTCGGCAGGAAATAACAAAACAGAAATTAACATGAAACAAACAGATAGAGGTTGCTTCAACCAACAATGTTTCAACTAAACAATGAGTGATTAGCTCTGACCTTTCAGAGCAGTTTAAGGTTGACCAGCCTTCTGGCCTCCTGTTTACATCCATTTAGTAAGAACAATGTTTGATTTCCGACATCTCCCCCATTTTCTTTCCTCTAAAAAATCTTGCATCTGCAGACTAGAAATAAATATTAAGAACAAAAAATAAGACAAGCAACAATGGCTATGCTAAGAGGTAAATGAATAAGTCTATAGTATCTTTCTTTCTGGACCAATGGTCCTTTGAGTCCCAGTTTCAATGTCCAACAGTTTTTTGAGTGTACATGTTAGCAATGATATATCAGTACTGGATGGTGGATAAATGGTGGTAATGCAGGTCCGACCCTCTCTGGTTTGGTCCTGGGCAACCTGCATCAATGCACAGCTGCTGACTGTTAGGATGGCAAGGTGTCGTCAGCATCTTCCATCTCTGGATTGTTTCTACTCTTGTCTTCATAGCTGGAGCATTCTCTGTTGTAGGAATTCACAAGGTCTTGGAGCTGTTTTTCTGAAAATATATAAACATTCTCGACCAAGAGTTAGTAAACGAATTTTTTTTATAAATTTGATTTTGGATCTTTTTTATTTTTGCCCAAATGATTTTCCTTTGGCTTATTTTAATACTATGTATGTTTTTCATGGGTGTCTTGCTGTTAAGTAAAAAAAAATATTCTAGATGTAATTTGCTTACAGGATATTTTCCTTACATAATATTACTGTACTATACCCCCTTTTTTGATTTAATTATTAGGAGGCTTTTGGAAAATTTTTATAATGCAAATATGACTGCTTTATGTTTATTGCATGTTAAGTAATTTTACCATGCAATGATCTACCAATAGAAATTTAAGTTAATACTTTAGGAACAACTTTTTTCCAGTACAATTAAATTTTCTTGAATATTCACCTATTTCAATTAACCAATTAAATTAATTTGAAAATTTAACTACTATTTTATTGTTAAATTTAATATTCTAACAACAATCTTAGTTTTATCCTGTAAATATTAGTGGAAAGGATTATTTGCATTCTTGAGTAGGCACTGAGCATTCCTGGTGTTAAGTTGGATTTAGAATATAGGGCACCTGTCAGCCAAGTCTGTCTGTTGCTGGGTCCCAATCTGAGCTGCACCAAATCTTTGTCTGTCATCTGTGTCCTAAATGGAGCTGGGCCAAGTCTCTGTCTTGTCACCTGGGTCCCGATCGAAGCTGGGCGTGGGAAGTGAAGCAGCCATGGGGCAGGAGACCTCCCTCAGAAGGGGCGAAGGTTCAAGCTCCTGCAATGTTGGGGGGGGGGTGAGGATCTGTGCCTAACCTCTGTTGATCCCCAAGTTTTCTCCTGTTGGCCCCTCTGCGACTGTGCCTGTCTTAGGTTGTTCCTCCTCTGAGGAATCTTACCCGTCACTGGCTAACCAGACATCCTCCAGGGCCAAGCAGGTTGATGTGAAGTTCAGTTCCATCTCCTTGGTAGCCGATGCCCTTGTGGCCTCCACGCCCAGTACCTGCCTTGGAATCCCCTCGCCTGCTGGCAGGGTCCCAGCACTGATCACATATATATCTTAGGGAACCCAGGTTTCTTCTCCAGGGAGGGGCCAGCTCACACCACTGGGTGAGAGACAGATTCACGGTACCAGCCAACACGAGGCTTCAACCTCAGCATGAATAGAAAGCTCAGGCGACAGCTGTGGGAGGGTCCCTCTTGGAAAAAAGAGCAAGAAAAGCCAATATAGAATGCTCAAGTGCCTTCTCACTGCCTTAATTCCTTTTATGTTATTTTTTTTAATTGCTACCAAATAGTCAGAGAATTAGATTGTAAGTTTGTTTGGGATATTTGTCAAAAAAATTATAATGATATTAGAATAATATTATGTAAGGATATTCTTTTGTTCTAGACCATGGCAATTCAATTTCAAACTGGCTATCAATTTCTTTTTGTATAGACAAGGTCTTAGTTACTTTATTAGAATACTTAATCAAATTGCTTACAAAAACATTGGCTCTTTATTTAGCTGAAAACCTTGATTTTTATTTAAAAAGCTAATTTATTAATTAAAGTAGGTATCTTAATTTAAAAAGCAAAAGAAACTTAGTAAATGTTTATGTCTGATTCACAAGCCACAAATGTTGCCCCACCTCTAGCTTAAGAATACAGGTAGCTATAGGCTTTTTGTCATTTCAAATTCTAATGTTGGAATTTTGTGCTTGCTTCAGCAGCACATATAATGTTGGAATTTTAAGAAATATTTAGTTACTTAATTTTGCCCTTCTTAGAGACTACAAGAAACAGGGGAAGCAGTACACCTAAGGGTTCTTACCCATGAAGGGTCAGGAATATAAGTCAAAAATACTTCCCCATGTGCCCCAGGTACGTACAGCTGATAACTGTTGGCATTGCAAGAAATACGTTCTTAGGCATCTGTACCATCCTCTTTACCATGCTCCCGGTGGCATAGGACCCCAAATTCCTGTAGGAATAGCTTGCAGAGCAATATCAGGAGTCAAAGTGACTGCTATAGTGCTGTTAAGATCCAGGCCTGCACTTCCTGGAGTTGCTCGGATGAGGGAATCCACTGTGGGCCTTGCAGGACAGGTTTCCCCTATTAATAATGGGACTGAGGGGCACCCCTTTGGCCATTCCCCAGTGGTTGACCATACCCTGTATCTTGATTTATAGGCTGCCCATTTCTATGAAATTTTGATTTACACTGTCTTGCCCAAAGGTTACCTCTCTGACATCTAGGACACCGAGAAACTGGATCTCTCAGAGGCTGAGTGTTTATGCCTCTCCCTAGAGTGCTACCTTGTGTCCTTCTTAGAAGCCAAAACCTTTACAACATTTAAAATATACTTATTAATTCTCATTTAATAAAGCTTTCCATGAAATTTCAAGTATATTAGATCAGTTAAATTTAAGAAAATGTCCTTTAAAAAGAAAGAACAAGTTTCTTGTATTACTCTGGGCCCATGGAGCTTTAGAAGAATCATCTCTGTTAAAGCCTTGAAATTTTAACATGGAAAAAACCATCAAATATATATATTCATATATGATTTAAAGATGATAATGTTTTTTATAATTATCTTAAGATATCAATTATATTTTTAAACTGTCAGTTAGGAATCACAGAATTAATCCTTTTTTATTAGACTAATCAACAACATATTTTGAATTGCTAATTAGAGAAATTTTATTTTATTTTCTCCCAATTTAATTTGCATTTAGCTGAAAACCTTGATTAATAACACATAATCTTCTCCTTTTGTTTCCTTTATGCCATTTTTCTTAAAAAATAAAGACCAGTTCTGGGTTTTTCTTTTTCTGCAGCTTTTGCAGAGAGATTCCAGCTTAAAACCCTGTCTAATATGTCCAAAAAGGTGGACAATTGCGCGCATTTCTTTGTAAGCCGGGCTTCTCTCCTCATGAGTACAGAAATTCCAGACACATCTCTAAATTTTTAAAACTTTTTCATGGCGAGAAAGGAGACTTTAGTACTCTGGGAGAGTGGGCTTTCATACTGGATTGCCACAGTGTCTCTCTCCCTTCCCCTACATCCTGCTTACTTCAGGGGAAAGCATCAGTAACCGATCTGGCCTAATTTCTTTTCATGCTTAAAAGATAAAGACAGATCTTAATTTTTTTCTTTATTTTTCGCTTTCCAAACTAATAACTAGCACCTAATTTGGCCAAGATTAGCATTTCCCTGCAATTTCTCTTATAATTTTTAAATGAAACCTTAACTAATCTCATTGCAGAAGAGCAGAAAGCCTTGCCCTCTTCTGCCACCTTTGAATTTCTCCGCACCAGAGGCGGTTTCAGCAGTGGAGTTTCACTTATTACAGATTTCAGATTCCAAATGCAAACTAAGATTTTAATTTGAACAAGAAACCACATTATTTAAGCATGCAAACCAAAAGTCTATAATAAAGTTTACTTTTATATTTATAACCTAATTCTTCCCCATTAGCCTGGCTGCAAAAGATGTTCCCACCCTACTTGCAGATCTCCACTCTGCAGTTAATCCGTGGGTTTTGCATACGTTGAATTCCCTTCGCCTTTTCCTAGGTGAATCTTCCCTCACCATTTTCCTTGGTGAATTTTCCTTCCTTCGCTCTTAGGCAAATAATAACTTCTCCTCCAGATGTCCCGCGGTCAGGCACCAGATGTGAGCACCTCTTTCCTTTCCACATTCCCTGTTGGGCACCAGATGTGGGAGCCCCTTTCCATGTCCTGCATGGCTCAGGGTTCCCAGTTCAGGGGCTTGGGTTCTGAAGGAGGCTGCACACAAACAAAATGAGAGACTAGAAAACATTAATTTGGTGATATTGGGGGGCCAGGCGTGAGCCTTCCTCTAGTGGAAAGGACTGCCACTTGCTCTGGCCTTTTTCTCCCTTTTATTAAGGCTTTGGGACACACCCCTAGCCTTTAGGCAGGAAATAACAAAAACAGAAATTAACATGAAACAAACAGGTAGAGGTTGCTTCAACCAACAATGTTTCAACTAAACAGTGAGTGATTAGCTCTGACCTTTCAGAGCAGTTTAATGTTGACCAGCCTTCTGGCCTCCTGTTTACATCCATTTAGTAAGAACAATGTTTGGTTTCCAACAGAAGACAAATACACACAACTCAACGACAATAGCACACAATTCAATGAGAACTATAAGGAGCTAAATGATAATGTCACCAACATGAAACGAAACCAAGAGGAGATGAAAACAACATAGCTGCAATAAGAAACACAATGGAAGGCCTAAACAGTAGACTAGAAGAGGCTGAGGACCACATCAGCGAATTAGAAGACAAGGTAGGAAAAAACACACAAACACAGCAACAACTGGAAAAAAGACTTAAAAAACAATAAGAGAGCCTAAGGGAGCTTTGGGACAACACAAAATGAAAACATATGCTTAATTGGGATGCCAGAAGGGGTGGAAGAAAAGGAAGGAATAAAAAACCTATTTGAAGAAATAATGACAGGAAATTTCCCTGATATTGGTAAGGGAAAAAATATGAAAGTCCAAGAAGTACACAGAATCCCAAACAAGCTGAACCCCAAAAAACCGACACAAAGACACATCATAATTAAATTGGTGAACACTAACGACAAAGTAAAAATCTTATAGGCTGCTAGAGAGAAACAGAAAGACATCTCCTATTAGAATATCAACTGACTCCTCAACAGAAATACACCAGGCCAAAAGGGAATGGAATGAAATATATAAAGTGATGCAAAACAAGAGTCTGAACCCAAGAATACTATACTCAGCAATGCTATCATTCAAAATTGAAGGTGGAGTCAGGAGCTTTACAAACCAGAAAGGGCTAAGAGAGTTTATTACTACCAAGCCAATAATGCAAAAAATGCTAAAGGGACTGCTGTAAAAAGAAGAAAGAGAAAAGAAAAAAAACACACACCATAAACACTAGGGTAAAATATGACAACAAACATGAACTTGTCAATAATATCATTAAACGTAAATGGGTTAAATGCACCAATCAATAGACATAGAGTAGCTGAATGTTTAAGAAAACATGACCCATACATTTGCTGTCTATAAGAGACCCACCTCAGAGCAAAGGATCACACAGACTGAGAGTGAAGGGATGGAAAAACATTTTTCAGGTAAGTAGAAATGAGAAAAAAGCTGGGGTAGCAATATTTATATCCGATAAAATAGACGTCAAGTAAAGGCTATAACAAGAGATAAATAAGGCCACTACATAATACTAAAAGGAGCAATTCATCAAGAAGATATAACTCTGGTAAACATATACACACCTAATATAGGAGCCCCTAAATACATAAAGAAACTCCTGGGGGATATCAAGGGAGAGATAGACTACAATACAATCATAGTAGGGGATTTTAATGCACCACTGACATTTCTGAATAAATCCTCTAGACAAAAAATCAGTAAAGAAACAGCAATTCTAAATAACTCACTAGATCAGGTGGACCTAATTGACATCTTCAGAGCATTTCACCCTCAAAGCTACAGAATATACATTCTTCTCAAGTGCACAATGGACATTCTCAAAAATAGACCACATATTGGGTCACAAGCAAAGTCTTCTCAAATTCAAAAAGATTGAAATCATATCAAGCATTCACTCAGACCACAATGACATAAGATTAGAAATAAACTACAATAAAAACATTCCCAAAAATTCAAACACTTGGAAGTTGAATAGCATGTCACTAAACAATGATTGGGTTATAAATGAGATCAAAGAAGAAATTAAAAATATTCTGGAGACTAATGACAATAAAAACACAACGCGAATGCTATGGGACACAATGAAAGCAGTGCTGAAAGGGAAGTTTATAGCTCTACAGGCCTACCTCAGAAAAATATGGAAAAATGGTAATATATCATCTAACTCAACAACTCAAAGAATTGGAAAGAGAGCAACAAGAAAAGCCTACTGTGAGCAGAAGCAAGGAAATAATAAAGATCAGAGCAGAAATGAATGGCATAGAGACCAAAAAAAGATTTTAAAAATCAACAAAACGAAGAGCTGGTTCTTCAAAAGAATAAATAAGATTGATGAACCTCTAGCCAGGCTCATCAAGAAGCAGAGAGAGAGGACCCAAATAAACAAAATCAGAAATGTGAGAGGTGAAATAACTACAGACCCCACAGAAATACAAAGTATTGTTAAAAAATATTATGAACAACTCTATTCTAACAAATTTCACAACCTAGAGGAAATGGACAGATTCCTAGAAAACAATCTTCCAAAACTCACACAGGAAGATTTTAAAAATCTCAACACACTGATATAACTATGGAAGAAATTGAAGCGGCCATCAAAAAGCTTCCAGCAAACAAAAGCCCAGGGCCAGACGGTTTCACAGAGAAATTTTTCCAAACATTCAAAGAAGAACTAAAACCCATTCTTCTCTGACTATTCCAAAAAATTTAAGAGGAAGGAACATTTCCAAACTCCTTTATGAAGCCAGCATCACCCTAATACCAAAACTCGATAAAGATAACACAATGAAAGAGAATTATAGACCAATATCCCTCATGAACATAGATGCCAAAATCCTCAACAAAATTTTAGCAAGTAGAATCCAGCAGTACGTCAGAAAGATCATACACTATGACCAAGTAGGACTTATCCTAGGGATGCAAGGTGGTACAGTATCCACAAATCAATAAATGTGATACATCACATAAACAAATTGAGAGATAAAAATCACATAGTCATATCAATTGATGCAGAAAAAGCATTTGACAAAATCCAACACCCTCTCTTAATAAAAACTCTCAGCAAGGTGGGAATAGAAGGATCATACCTCAACATAATAAAAGCCATATATGACAAATGAAAACCCACAGCCAACATCATACCCAATGGGCAAAAACTAAAACCATTTCCCCTAAACACAGGAACAAGACAGGGATGCACTCTCACCACTCCTATTTAACATAGTGCTGGAAGTATTAGCCATTGCTATCAGACAAGAAAAAGAAATAAAAGGCATCCAAATAGGAAAAAGAAGAAGTAAAACTGTCCTTATATGCAGATGACATGATTCTGTACATAGAAAACCCTAAAGACTCCATCAAAAAATTATTAGACGTGATAAATGAATTCAGCAATGTAGCAGGATACAAAATTAACACCAAGATATCTTTGGCATTTCTATATGCCCTTAATGAACTTACAGAAAGAGAGACTAAAACAGCAATCCCATTTACCATAACACCAAAAAAATTAAGATACCTAGGAATAAACTTCACAAAGGAGGTAAAAGACCTATACACAGAAAACTACACAACACTAAAAAAACAGATAGAGAAAGACATAAACAATGGAAGAACATATTATGTTCATGGATTGGGAGAATCAATATCATCAAAATGTCCATTCTACCCAAAGCAATTTATAAATTCAACGCAATCCCCATGAAAATACCAAAGGCATACTTCACAGACCTAGAAGGAACTTTCCAAAAATTCATCTGGAATAAAAAAAAAAAGACCCCGAATAGCTGCAGCAATCCTTAAAAAGAAGAACAAAGTACATAGGTGGGATCTTAATGCCAGATTTCAAGCTGTATTACAAAGTCACTGTTCTCAAAACTGTTTTGGTACTGGTGTAAGAACAGACACATAGATCAATGGGATAGAATAGAGAACCCAGAAATTGACCCAAACCACTATGCTCAACTAATATTTGTACAAACATACAATGGAGTCAAGACAGTCTCTTCAACAAATGGTGTTGGGAAAATTGTACAGAAACATGCAAAAAAATGAAACTAGACCACCAACTTACACTATACACAAAAATAAACTCAAAATGGATACAGGACTTAAACATAAGAAGGAAACCATAAAAATACTAGAGGAATCCACAGGCAGCAAAATCCCCGACATATGCAGAAGGAACTTCTTCACCAACACAGCTCCTCAGGCAATGGAAACTAAAGAAAAAATAAACAAATGGGACTACTTCAAAATAAAAAGCTTTTGCACAGCAAAGGAAACCATCAACAAAACAACAAGAAAGCCCACTGCATGGGAGAACATATTTGCCAATGATATCAATGATAAGGGTTTAATCTCCAACATTTACAGGGAACTCATACAATTTCACATAAAGAAGATAAACAACCCAATCAAAAAATGGGCAACTGTTCTAAATAGGCACTTCTCGAAAGAAGACAGGAGGAAGGCCAAGAGACATATGAAAAACAATGCCATGCGAGCAGTTAGCAGCTGTGCATCGCTACAGGATGCCTAGGAACAAACCAGAGAGGGTCGGACCGGCATTACCACCATTTGTCCACTATCCAGATACCATTGATGACATGTACACATAAGGAACTGTCTGACATTGAAACTGGGACTCAAAGCTATTGGACATTGAAATTGGGACTCAATCATTTTCTTTTGCTCTGGTGGGTTTATTTCTAGCCTACAGGTGCAAGATGTTTTTAAAGAGAAGAATCAGGGGGTTGAGTGGTGGGGGGAGGCAGACGCAGAGGCAAAGAAGCAATGAACAGACTGTCATACTACAGTGGGAAGGCAGGGGAAGTTGGGGAGGAGGGGTCTGTAGGAGATCAACTGAAGGACTTGTATGCATGTGTGTGTTGGCATAGCCAGTGGATACAGGGCAATGGGGGTGGGGGTGGGAGGGAGTCAGATGAGGGCATGTATTCGGGGGTGGGGAGGGCAATAGGGGGAAAAAATTTAAAAAAAAAATTTTTAATGGAAACAGGCCAGGGAATAAGACAAGGGCTGGCATGGTGGCTGCTGTAACTAAGCTGGCACTAAACCTAGGCTCACACACAAGGATTACAACAAAGACAACAGGGTCTGCAGGATTTAAGTCATATCACAAGGGAGAATAGATTCACAACCTCCCTGTGTTGTACACAATATATATGGATTTGTACATTTTTGTGAGATTGTTCTATGGAACAGTGCCCCCAAAAGGATTATTTTCAGTTTTAATCTGGTCATTCAGGCAGGATGATCGCTGCAAGATCTCCTTAGTGTAAGCATATGCTCCTAGTGGCTGAAGATTTTAGCCTCCCTCCAAGGGTCAGAATGCCCCTGCCACATGGACCCAAGGACCTCACTGCAGTGCTGCAGCCTTTAGAGCTGATTCCTGGGGGGCGCACTGAGCCCAGGGTATGAAAGACGAGGAATTTAGTAAACTATGGAAGAAGTGTTATAGGCAGCAGGAATAACCACACCAGGTGTGGACCTGTTGGGGTCGGACAAAATCTGGGTTCAGCAACCTCTGTACTTGGGTTCTGGCTAGGAAAGAATTCAGAGCCAAGACCCAAACTGTAAGAGAACATAGAAGTGGTAGAAGAAGTAATTTCTAAAAGAAATGGACTTAAGAAACAAGTTATAGACGTAGAGGACGGGCCCTTCAGCTGTTGAGTGAGGAGGAGAAAGGTTTATAGCCTGGAGCAAGGAGAGGTAGAAAGGCACCGGCTTGCTCCCAGGAGGAAGAGTGCACTGGGTCCTAGGGAGAAAAGGTCACCCTAGGGTGAGGTTCCACCCTATAGTTATCCTTTGCTAGTCACCTGAGGCTTTCCATCTTGGTGACCTTCTGTGCCTGGCCCATCGTCCTTGCTCTTTTCAAGTCTATCTAACTGCCTATTACATATGCACACAAGGGCAGAGGGAACGGATTAAAAGTGGGGTGTGATTCGTGCCCCTCAGAACTACAGGCACAATTCAAATGGGGATACTGAATGGCTCAGATGCAAGTTTGCCCACTTCCTTATAATCCCTCTTTTTCGTTTTACTGGGAAAATAAAGGTATCCTCACCCCTCTATTTTTGGAAATGGCTGGTTTTCCGGGAAGGGATGCAGCGCCCCCAACCAGCACGACAGCCTTTATCCAATGTATTTCAGGGACACAAACAGCGCCAGCAAGTGCCAGGATCTGAGGGCAGGAGAAGGGCTCCTCCCCGCCTGCGGCCCCCGTACCCCGCCCCCCTCAGGGGCCAGTGGCGCGCGGCGTGACGTATGGCTCGCGTTGACCTGGGCGCGCCGAGCCCGGAAGAGGCGCGTCCCGGAAAGGCACAAGAAGGCTGCTCTGGGACTGCAGGGTCCCTATGGCGCTGTGGCGTGGCTCTGTGTACGCGGGTTTCCTGGCGTTGGCAGTGGGCTGTGTCTTCCTGTTGGAGCCGCAGCTGCCCCACTCGGCGCTGCGCTCCCTTTGGACCTCCCTGCAGGCTGGGCCCCCGCCCCCCGGACCGGGCTCCCCTGAGGGCCGGTTGGCGGCCGCCTGGGACGCGCTCATCGTGCGGCCGGCCCAGCGCTGGCGCCGCGTGGCCGTGGGGTGAGTGCCTTCAGGACGTGCCTCTCGGCCTCTCCTGGAGGTGTTGCAGTTCGCCTCCGAGGGCCAACTTGGCGGAGGTCGGGCGACTCGGGAGCTGGGAAGTTGGAGCCCGCGCGAAACGGGTTTCCTGAGGTCCGCGGGAGGCCCCTGGTCGCTGGTGTTCGCTGCTTTCTTGGCGAGAAGCGTCGGACGTGTTCAGTCAGCCCCTCGGCCATTGATGCAGGGACTCACCAGACTGCTTTTTTCTTTTGGCTGACCTGCGCCCCTCCCTCGAGTGCGTAGTTCCCTCTTTATAGCCTCTTGGAAATCCCGCTCAGTCAGACATCTTTCTGTCGGAGCCTCCTTCATTCCACTTACAGCTCTATCTGCTCTTTTGCAGTCCAAATGCTCGTCCTACTCTACTCACTGTGACAGCACTCTTCTTCCTCTTGCTTCTGAACATGAAGGAAGGAGTGCAGAAATACTTTTAACTACTGACTTTATTTCTTTACTAGAGGCCCAGTGCACCAAATTCGTGCATGGGAATAGGGTCCCCTCATCTCGGTCTGCACTCTCCAATCTGGGACCCCTCAGGATCTCTGGCTCCTAACTGCTCACCTATCTACTGGCCTGATCTCCTTAACTGTTCTCCCTTGCTGGCCGGATCCCCCTAACTGCCTGATCACCTCTAACCTCCTCTGCCTTGGCCCTGCCAACATGGCTTTGTCCAGAAGGCCGCCTGGAAAATTTTCAGTATAATTAGCATGTTACCCTTTTATTAGTATAGATGCCTTGCTTCCCCTTCCTTAATGCTGTAGTTTGGAGATAAACTCCTATTAAAGCTCACTGGTGGCTTGGTGATTTTCAAATTCAGCTGCCATTTTTTAGTCTCCATTATGGACTCTGCAGCCTCTCATACCATTCTCTGAAACTCATTTCTTACCAATCTACTGATACTGCATATTTAGGATTCTCCCAAGTCACAGTGCTTCCTTTCTTTGTATTCCTCTCCAGGAATGTAATTATTTCATTTTAGTAATTTAAGTTCCTGTCTCAGTTCAACTTCAATTCTCTTGATGTCACCTCAAAAGTACCATAGAAAAACAGCCTTATACTATTAATTTCTGTGATTGTTGGGGCCAGGAAGGCTAAAATAGAAAGCAAAGATATCCTGACAAATAAATAATCTATGTAATCTAGCATGGTGTCTACTTTTTTTTTTAATAAATCTTTGTTCAGATGATAAAAATTATTCCTCTTTCCCGCCCCCCCATAGCTCCCCTCCAGCAGTCTCCCACCCCTCCTTCAGCCCTTACCTTCCCTGCCCTCATTGTCTTCATCTATAGGTGTCTGATTTTTGTCCAGTCTCTCCCTGCACCGCCCCACACCTTACCCCCTGAGAATTGTCGACCCTCACCCTTTCTATGCACCTGATTCTATTATATTCAAGAGTTTATTCTGTTCATCAGATTTTTATTTTTTTAATTAAATCTTTATTATTCAGATTATTACATTTGTTTCTCTTTTTTCCCCTCCATAGCTCCCCTCCACCTGGCTCCCACCCCCCTCTCTACCTTTACCTCCCTCCCATTGAGCTCATCCATAGGTGTATGATTTTTGTCCAGTCTCTCCCAGTACACCCCTCACCACTTTCCCCCTGAAAATGATCAGTCCACTCCCTTTCTGTGCTCCTGATTCTATTATATTCACCAGTTTATTCTGTTGATCAAATTTTTAACTCACTTAATTTTTAGATTCACTTTTTGATAGATATGTATTTGTTGTTCATAATTTTTTGGCTTTTACCTTTTTCTTCTTCCTCTTCTAAAAGAGTACCCTTCAGCATTTCATATAATACTGGTTTGGAGTTGATGAACTCCTTTAGCTTTTTCTTCTCTGTGAAGCTCTTTATCTGCCCTTCAAATTCTGAATGATACCTTTGCTGGATAGAGTATTCTTGGTTGTAAGTTCTTGCTATTCATCACTTTGAATATTTCTTTCCATTCCAATCTGGCCTGCATAGTTTCTATTGAGAAATCAGCTGACAGTTGTATGGGTGCTCCCTTGTAGGTAATGCACTGTTTTTCTCTTGCTGCTTTTAACATTCTCTCTTTGTCCTTTGCTCTTGGTATTTTAATTATGATGTGTCTTGGTTTAGTCCTCTTTGGATTCCTTTTATATGGGGTTCTGTGTGCTTCCTGGACTTGAAGTCTATTTTCTTTTACCAGATGTGGGAAGTTTTCAGTCATTATTTCTTCAAATAGGTTTTCAGTATCTTGCTCTCTCTCTTCTTCTGGCACTCCCACAATTCTGATGCTGGTACAATTGAAGCTGTCCCAGAGGCTCCTTACATTATCTTCACACTTTTGGATTCCTTTTTCTTCTTGCTTTTCCCGTTGAGTGTTTTCTGATTCTTTATATTTCAAATTTTTGACTTGATTCTTGCCTTTCTCTAGTCTGCTGTTAGGTCTCTGTATAATATTTTTTTATTTCAGTCAGTGTATGTTTAATGTCTAGTTGGTCCTTTTTCATCTCTAGTTGCTCCTTTTTCATTTCCTCTTGGGTCTCACTAATTTTATCCATCTTTTCTAGCATATTCTTGAAAAACCTTATAACTGTGGTTTTGAACTCTATATTCAGTTGTTTGTTTTCCTCTATTTCTTTTGTTTGTGATCTTTTCCCTTGTCTCAGTATTTTCACTATGCCAGGAGAATTACTGTGTTGAATTCAGCATTATAATACAAGAGTTGCAAAGCTGCAAAAGCCTCTCTGTTGAGTTTGGGATGGGTGGAACCTCAGGGATTAACGGACTGCCTTGCCTTCCAGTCGGCCCTGTCCTCCACGGCCCCTGAGTCTCACATGACTGGGTAATCGCTGGAGCAGTCCCTGTGCACACGCGCGCTCTCTCCCAGTGCCTCTAGACTGCTGCTCCTTTGGCTCCCCTGTGCTTCGGGAACACAGGAGTATGTGTCCCCAGGGTTTCGCCCGAAACCGGGGTTTAGTGGAGCTAGAAGGGGCACAGTTGGAAGGGTCTGTCTCCCACCCACTCGTGAAAGCCAGCGGCACAATCAGCAGTCTGTCCTCTGCGCGCAGTGCCATGTGCGCCACCAGACCTCTGATCTTTTGCAACTCCCCTAAATTTCCATGCACTTCTTCCTTTTCACAGTCCAAACTCCCCACTCTATGAGTTTCAGCTGATCTGGGGTTTAGTGTCGTAGGATAAGGGGTTCAATGCCGTTGATAGTCTCCATCTCCCTCCCGCCAGAGAAAGCCAGCCAGGTTCTCCGGCACCCGCTTTCTCCACACACGCGTCTTCGTACCTCAGCTTTTTGCAGCTCCTCTGGGTCTCTGTGAGCCCCTCTCCTTCCTTCTAGTGGTAGAATTTCCACTCAGACAGCTTTCCTGTGGTTCTGGATGATGTCTGTTCTGTCTTTTAGTTGTAGTTTAGAAATTGTTGTGTGAGGCAGCAGTGTAGATGTTTACCTATGCCGCCATATTGGATTCTCTCTCTTCTTCCTCTTCTTAAAGAGTACCTTTCAGCATTTCATATAATACCGGTTTGGGGTTGATGAACTCCTTTAGCTTTTTCTTATCTCTGAAGGTCTTTATTTGACCTTCAATTCTGAATGATAGCTTTGCTGTGTAAGTAATCTTGGTTGTAGGTTCTTGCTATTCATTACTTAGAATATTTCTGGCCTGCATAGTTTCTGTTGAGAAATCAGCTGACAATGGTATGGATGCTCCCTTGTAGGTAATTAACTTTTTCTCTTGCTGCTTTTAATATTCTTCTGTTTTTTGCTCTTGGCTCTCTAATTATGATGTGTAGTCCTCTTTGGATTCCTTTTGTTTGAGGTTCTGTGTGCTTCCTGGACTTGTAAGTCTAATTCTTTCAGCAGGTGGGGGAAGTTTTCAGTCATTATTTCTTCAAATAGGTTTTCAAATAGGTTTTTTCTTGCTCTCTCTCTTCTTCTAGCATCCCCATAATTCTGATGTTGGTATGCTTGAAGTTGTCCCAGAGGCTCCTTATACTATCTTCAAATTTTTGGATTCTTTTTTCTCTTTTGCATTTCCAGTGGAGTGTTCTGCTTCTTTGTATTTCAAATCTTTGACTTGATTCTTGTGTTCCTCTAGTCTGCTGTTAGGTCTCTGAATAATATTCTTTATTTCAGTCAGTGTATGTTTAATTTCTAGTTGGTTCTTTTTCATCTCCTCTTGAGTCTTGCTAAATTTATCCATCTTTTCTAGAAATTCTTGAAAAACCTATAACCGTGGTTTTGAACTCCATATCCAGTTGTCTGTTTTCTGCCATTTCTTTCATTTGTGATCTATCCTTTGTCTCCACATTGTTGCTGCTTCCTTGAGTTGATAGAGCAACTTTGTGTTGTAGGGGTCCTATATGGCCCAGTATTTCCGCCTCCCCAATTACCTGAGGTGGACTCTCTTGGTGCACCCTTTTGTGGACTGTGTGCACAGGCTTGTTGTAGTTAAGTCTTGGTTGTTGGTATCACTTGGTTGTGCGGATCATCTATGTCTATGCCAGGAGAACTTCTGTGCTGGAGTCAGCCTTATGATACAAGACTTGCAAATTTGCAAAAGCCTCTGTGTTCAACTTGGACGGAGCAGAGTCTCAGGGCTGAGCAAACAGCCTTAGCTTCCTGTCAGCCCTGCCCTATGAGGCTCCTGGGTCTGTGTCCCTCAGATATTGCTGCAACCCTCTCTGTGTGCATTTGCGCTCGTGCGCCTCCAGACCTCTGCCTTTTCAGCTCCCCTGAGTTTCCGTGTGCTCTGGGGAAACTTGCTGCTTTTAATATTCTCTCTCGGTTTTTTTGCTCCTGGCATTTTAATTATGATGGGTCTGAGGAGGGTCTCGCCTGAAACTGGAGTTCATTGCAGTCGGAACTGTATTTCAGCACAGTTGGCGGGGTTTTGTCTTCCTCCTGCTAGAGAAAGCCAACGACACAATCAGCAGTCAGTCCTCTCTACTAGCACTTGCCTCCAGACCTCTGCCTTTTGCGGCTCCCTAAGTTTCCTTGCACTCCTCCCTTTTCATGACAGTCTAGATTCCCCCTGTCTTGCCCAGAACTGAGATTCAGTGCAGTTGGGAATTTGTGTCCCCTCCGGCAAGAGGAAGCCTGCCAGGCTCTCCACTGCCCATCCTCTCCAAGAATGTGTATCAATACCTCAGCTTTTTGTATCACCTCTGAATCTCCATGAGCGCCTCTCTTTCTTTCTCATTGTAGAATTTCCACTCAACCATCTTTCCTGTGGTTCTGGATGATGTCCATTCTCTCTTTTCCTGTGGTTCTGGATGATGTCCATTCTGTTTTGAAATTGTTGCGTGAAGCAGCAGTTTAGGTATTCACCTATGCCGCCATCTTGGTTTCTCCCATGGTGTCTATTTTAAAGAACATTCAAACGTTAGCTAGTATTTTTTATATCACATATTCATTGTTTATTTAGATGTATCAATTTTTATTTTTATTTTTTTAATGTTGGACCCTTTTACCTACTTCTTTACCAGATTCATTGGCCTCTCTGGTTTTATACACATTAATTCATTAACTACATGTGTATCAGGTCAACACTAGGGTTCTGAGGATACAGAGATGGATGAAGCATTTGAATGGATGAAGATGGATTATCTCATTTGTTGGAAATATATATTCATTATGTTAGTTTGGGCTCCTGTAACAGAAGACCACTTAGGTGCTTTAAAAACAGGTATTTTCTCACAGGTATAAAGGCTGATGGGCCAAGGTCAAGGTGCTGCAAGGTTGCTCTTCCTAACATGCAGATGGCCATCTTCTTGCTGTGTGTATTCCTCTGTGCATGGGCTTTCCTGATGTCTCCTCCTCCTCTTACTAGTATATGGACACTAGTCCTGTTGGATTATGGCCTCATTTAACCTTAATTGCTTCTTTAAATAGTGTCTATCTGCAAATAAGTCACATTTGTGTTTAGGGCTTCAACATATGAATTGGGGGCCAGGGGAATGAGTGACAATGCTGTGAGAAGTATTTTGCTGGACTAGTAGTAAAAACTAGTAGTTTTTACTAGTAGTAAAAACAAGGTAGCTTGTGTTCCAAAGAAGGATTACTCATTCTTCCCAGGTTTCAAGAAGGAAAGCTCCATCTGAAAAGGGATGTTCCATTTACTATTGCTATGTCACAAATCACCGCAAAACTTTGTAGCTTAAAACATGGTCATGCCATTTTATTTTATTACCTGTTATGATTCTGAGATTTGACTGGACTCAGCCAGGCAATTCTCACTTGGGGTTGTGCAGTTTCAGTTGTATGTTGGTTGGGACTGGGATCATCTTAAAGGTTGATTGTTGTTGTTAGCTGCAACTGGTTTTAAGTGGAGAAGACAGAACAAATGTTGATCGGAAGAGGGTCAGTGTCACTTTGTAAAAAAGAATATATGGAATGGAACACTTATTTTCCCCCTAGTTAAAGCATTATTTATGGTAGCAAAAATTCAGTATCTGTTTTTTTCTCTTGGTTGGAAACAGGAAAATACATAAACAAAGCAATGAAATATTATATAGCAGTTAAAATAAATTTAAAAAGAGTTGCATTTATCAATATCTTGTGAAAAAAGTAAACTATAGAAGGCTTTGCATCATGACACACTTGTGGCCATTGAACTGACTTGCATGGGATAGGCCCTGGAGAGATGTGGGATTTCTCCATATGAAAGTGGAGGAATAAATTCACCTAGGCAGAGATAACCAAATGTGAAGAAGTACAGTGGTACCTCGAGATACGAGTGCCCTAACATACGAGATTTTTAAGATACGAGCGTTGAGCGAGCAATTTTTGCTTTGAAATACAAGCAACATTTGAGATAGGAGTAATCGCACGGATTGGCAGGCTGTACACGACCCACCAGTTTACCTAGACTCGAGCATCTCATAGTTTCCCACGCCTTAAGGTTACGGAATAAAATAAACTCGTATCTCGAGGTACCAATGTACATAGTTTGGGAACAGCAAATCGAAGGATATTCTTTAAGAAGAGGAAGAAGAAAACAAAATATAAAAAATATTAGGGCAAGGGGAATGCAAGATGGCGGCATAGGTAAATACCTACACTGCTGCCTCGCACAACAATTTCAAAACTACAACTAAAAGACAGAATGGACATCATCCAGAACCACAGGAAAGCTGGCTGAGTGTAAGTTCTGCTGGTAGAAGGAAAGAGAGGGGCTCACAGAAAACCAGAAGAGCTGCAAAAAGCTGAGGTACAGAAACACACGCACTGAGAGAGCAGGTGCCAGAGAACCTGGTTGGCTTTCTCTGGCGGGAGGGAAATGGAGACTCCCAACAGCATTGAACCCCTTATCTTACGACACTAAACCCCAGAGCCAGCCGAAACTCATACAGGGGGAGTTTGAACTGTGAAAAGGGAGAGGTGCATGGAAATTTAGGGGAGTCGCAAAGGATCAGAGGTCTAGTGGCGTGCACGGCACTGCACATAGGACAGATGGCTGATTGTGCCGCTGTCTTTCGCGAGTGGGCAGGAGACAGACCCTCCCAACTGTGCCAATTCTGACTCCACTAAGCCCGTTTCAGGCGAAACCCTGTGGACCTAGACTCGTGTGGTCCTGGTGCACAGGGAAGCCGGAAAGGCAGCAGTCTAGAGGCACTTTGGGCACGCACACACAAGGACCGCTCCAGCAATTACCCAGTCACATGAAACTCAGGGGCCGTGGAGGGCGGGGCTGACTGGAAGGCAAGGTGGTCCCTTAAGCCCTGAGACTCCACCCATCCCAAGCTCAACAGAGGCTTCTTCGGTTTTGCAAGTCTGGTATCATAAGGCTGAATTCAACACAGAAGTTCCCCCAGCATAGTAAAAATGCCGAGACAAGGGAAGGGATCACAAACAAAAGAAATAGAGGGGAAAAAACGACTGGATATAGAGTTCAAAACCACGCTTATAAGGTTTTTCAAGAATATGCTAGAAAAGATGGATAAATTTATCAAGTCCCAAGAGGAGATGCAAAAGATCCAACTAGAGATGATGGATAAATTTAGCGAGTCCCAAGAGGAGATGAAAAAGGACCAACTAGAGACACTGACTAAAATAAAAAATATTATACAGAATCCTAACAGCAGACTAGAGGAAGGCAAGAATAAAGTCAAAAATTTGAAATACAAAGAAGCAGAAAACACTCAACTGGAAAAGCAAGAAGAAAAAAGAATCCAAAAATGTGAAGATAATGTAAAGAGCCTCTGGGACAGCTTCAAGCGTACCAACATCAGAATTGTGGGGGTGCCAGAAGAAGAGAGAGAGCAAGATATTGAAAACCTATTTAAAGAAATAATGACTGAAAACTTCCCACATCTGGTAAAAGAAATAGACTTACAAGTCCAGGAAGCACACAGAACCCCATATAAAAGGAATCCAAAGAGGACCACACCAAGACACATCATAATTAAAATACCAAGAGCAAAAGAAAAAGAATATTAAAAGTAGCAACAGAAAAACAGTTCATTTCCTACAAAGGAGCACCCATATGAATGTCAGCTGATTTCTCAACAGAAACGATGCAGGCCAGTCGGGAGTGGCAAGAAATATTCAACGTGATGAATAGCAAGAACCTACAACCAAGAATGATCTATCCAGCAAAGCTATCATTCAGAATTGAAGGGCAGATAAAGAGCTTCACAGAGAAGAAAAAGCTAAAGGAGTTCATCAACTCCAAACCAGTATTATATGAAATGCTGAAGGGTACTCTTTTACAAGAGGAAGAAGAAAAAGGTAAAAGCCAAAAAATTATGAACAACAAATACATATCTATCAACAAGTGAATCTAAAAATTAAGTGAATTAAAAATTTGATCAACAGAATAAACTGGTGAATATAATAGAATCAGGAGCACAGAAAGGGAGTGGACTGATCATTCTCAGGGGGAAAGGGGTGAGGGCTGTACAGGGAAAGACTGGACAAAAATTACACACCTATGGATGAGATCAATGGGAGGGAGGTAAGGGCAGAGGGAAGGGTGGAGCTGGGTGGAGGGGAAAAAAGAGAAACAAATGTAATAATCTGAATAATAAAGATTTAATTTAAAAAATATGTATATTGGGCAAGGACCTTTTGGTAGAGAAATGTCAAGAAATGATGCCAAGAAGAGCCTTTTTGTATTTATCTATCTACCTACCTACCTATTTATAAAATCTTTATTGAGAATATTGCAGATGTCCCTCATTTTTCCCCACATCACCCCCCTCTACCCAGTTCCCACCCTGCCCCAGGCCTTCACCACCCTGTTGTCTGTGTCTATAGGTTATGCATATAAGATCTTCCCCTCCACCCTTGTTTCCCCTGAGATTCATCATTCTGTTACATGTCCCCATGCCTCTGGTTCTATTTTATTTATCAGTTTATTTTGTTCATTAGATTCTTTGTTCATTTATTTTGGTTTTTAGATTCAATTGTTAATAGATATGTATTTATTGCCATTTTATTGTTCTTTTTTTTCTTTTATCTTCCTTTGTTTTCTTCTCACTCTTCTTAAAGGATAACTTTTAAGAAGGGGAAGATTTCATGTAATACTGGCTTAGTGATGATGAACTCCTTCAGGTTTTCTTGTCTGTGAGGCGCTTTATCTGACCTTCAATTCTGAATGATAGCTTTGGTAGGTAGAGTAATCTTGTTTATAGGTCCTTGCTATTCATTACTTTGACTATTTATTGCCACTCCCTTCTGGCCTGCAAAGTTTCTGTTGAGAAATCAGTTGACAGTTATATGGGTGCTTCCTTGCAGTAACTAAATGCTTTTCTCTTGCTGCTTTTAAGAGTCTCTCTTTGTCTTTAATAGTTGACATTTTAATTATGATGTGTGTCTTGGTGTGGTCCCCTTTGGGTTCCTCTTGTTTGGAACTCTCTGGGATTCCTGGACTTATAGGTCTATTTCTTTCACCAGATAGGAAAAGTTTTCTGTCATTACTTCGTCAAATAGGTTTTCAATCTCTTTCTTTCTCTCTTCTCCTTCTAGCACCCCATAATGCAAATGTTGGTATGCTTGAAGTTGTCTGAAAGGCTCCTTATACCATCTTCATATTTTTGAGTTCTTTCTTTTCACTCTTCAGATAGGGTGGTTTTTGCTTCCTTATATTCTAAATCATTGATTTTATTCTCAGCATCCTCTATTCTACTGTTGAATCCCTGTAGATTATTTTTTATTTCAGTTAGTGTATGCTTTCTTTCCAACTGGTCCTTTTTCATGTTTTGGAAATTTTCACTAAGATTCTTGAAAGTCTCACTAAGTCCCTTGATGTTCTCATTAAGATCATTGAGCAACCTTATAACCATTGTTTTTGAACTCTAGTAGTTTTCTTGCTTCCATTTCATTGAGATATTTTTCTGGAGATTTCTTCGGTTCTTTATTTGTGACATCTTTCTTTGTCTCTGCATTTTGTCTGCTTCCCAGTGTTTGTTTCTCTGTATTAGGTAGCACTGCTGTGTCTTCTGGAATTGGTAGAGTAGCCTTGTATAGTAGGCGTGCTGTAGGGCCTAGTGGCTCAGTCACCTGAGTGGGGCACTCTCAGTGCACCCCTGTTGGTCTGTGTTCATCATCTTGTAATTGAGCTTTGATTGCTGTTGGCATCACTGGGATGAATTGACTTTCAGACCAATTGGCTGTGATGACCAGCTGCAACTATAGTGGAAGAGGTGCTGTGAAGGAGACACACCTATGGAACTTCACTTGCTTCAGTGGATTTTTAGTGCTCACTGAGTCTGCCCCTTGAATGTATCTCTTGTGGATGTGTAGAGTTGTAATCTGGTATGGTCTGAAGCTGACTGCCAGGTGCATTGGCTTTAGGGCCTCCCAGGAGAAACAAAGTCAGCCACTGCTTGGGGCCACCCATCAAGAACTAAAGAGCCATCTGCAGATGGCTGCTATTTGTATTGGGTTTGGAGGTACCCAGATGAGGCCAAGCTGTGAAGCAAAACAGGCTAATGCCTGGTCTTAAGCCCTTATTGATAGGTATGGGGCATACTGACATCAGCTGGTGCTTGTTTTAAGAGATTTTAGGAAAATCTGAAGCCTGAGCCAGGACAGGCCATTCACATGGAAAAGCCATGGTAAATAGCTTGGATTGGTATGGTCTCAGGGAATCACCAGGGCAGAGCAAACAGTGTGACCCACGCTGTTGGAAACTCAGATATGGCTGCCAGTTAGCTCTGCAATGGGGAATGTCTAAGCATAGGAACCTAACCCCTATGAGCACTCCTATCTGAGAGTTCTTGCCTTGATGCCAGATAATCAATTCTTCCCCAAATGTCCCAGGTTCCTTTCAAGCCATCTCTCCAGCACTGGAGCCTAGAGAAATGAGTCTGAGTAAGTTCATGTGCCAGTCCTTTAGGAGGAACTCACTCAGCCACAATCCCTGCTGGTTTTTAGAACCTGAAGTTGTGGAATTTCTCTTCCAAGCTCTGGAACCCTGGACTAGAGGTCTGGTGTGGAGCTGGGGTCCCTTGCTCCTCATGGCCAACCTCTGCAACCTAGATATCCTTCCTGAATTTAAAAAACTGCTGTATGTGGGCGTCAGATCAGCCCATTCTATGCCTCTGCCCCTGCCACCAGTCTCAATGTACTTTCTTTACTTCTCTAGTTGTAGGACCTCCATTCAGCCAAATTTCAGGTGGTTTTGAATGATCATTGTTCTGTATTTTAGTTGTAATTTTGATGTGATTGTTGGAGTTGGCGAGTACCAGTGTTCACCTATGCCACCATCTTAGTTCTTATCAATAGGGCCTTTAATATTAAGATAGATGATGGGTTGTTGTTTTTTTATAATCAGGTAAATGATGCAAAATTCTGGTGAGAATGTGAAAGATGGGTTCTAACCTGTTTGACTGTTTCACATCATTTCCTTGCATAAAGGCATTTACTATTGGTAATATTTCTCACTACTACAAGAGATTTTTATCCTAAAGATGGGGCTGGCAAGGGGTAGGCAGGAGAAAGTGCGATATGTGTACCAGAATCCTGTTTGAGTTGTGTGTGATAGTTTGACTTACTAGTTGACTTACTAGGAGAATACACACACACACACTTTAATGTGATTCATAAGGAGAAAAGTACTGAGATCCTGGCTCTAGTTAAGAGGCCAATGTAAGGTCTGTGTGAAGGGAGAAAATGACCTTTTCTTGCTTGCCAATGGTGCCAAACACATGAGATTTGATAGGTTGAAAGTGCTAAAGAAAGGCTGTCAAAAATGACAGATTTTTAGTATTTAGGATCTTACAGCAATCTTCTATAGTTAGATACAGCTATTGTCATCTAGTTTTCACTGATGAGTAAACTGAAGTTTAAAAACATTGATTTGCCCAAGACCACAATTAGCAAATGTCAGCGGCCCAACTCCAACCCATTCCTGGTCCCTCCATGTTCATGCCATGGTATTGCCATTAAGAGATTAAGAAACAAGTTTGTGGTGCAAGGTAACCAGTTTGATTTCAAAGGAGGGGAAATGTACATGGTGTGGAATTGCAGGTGAAAGGGAGCAACAGCTGCTGACTGTAAGAGGCTGGAGTTAGTATATTGAGGAGTAGTAGGGTTAGTTGTAGATTTTGGAGATGTCAGAACTTAGGTTGAAGCCAGAAGTGGATAGCGTTACCCAAGAAGAGAATAAGAAAGGAAGGTAAATGGCAAGTATGGCATCTGGGGAGGCACTGTCATGTTAGGGGTTGGTGGATCAGAACCAGAGAAATACAGGATAAAAGGTGTTTCAAGAAAATGGCCAGTGCCAAGTCCACCACTACATCTTTTTAGAATGTGTCCCACCTCTTAACTTCAAATTGGACCCTAGTACCTAAAGCTCATTGAGTGAATGATGAACCCCTCATCCTTGGGAACAATCCCTTTATGATCCCCCTGGCTTCACCCTCACCTTTGAAACCTATCTTGCTCTTCTCCCTACTCAGACACTTCATTCTGACTAGATCAACATTCTTATGGTGTCCAAACACAAAGTTAATGCCTTCATTCACATCTCTACCTATGAGTGCTTCCTATCTGGGCTTCAGTATCAGATAAATCTGGGTTTGAAACTGGCTTCCCCATCCAGGTCTTTGGAATGTTAGAGGACTCCTTTTTCTCAGTGGAAAGTAGTCATGACTACTCTCCTATCTTACGTTTTACAAATTGGTGTCATTTACCTGAAAATGCCTGCCTTCTTTCTCCAGAGCATCATCCAAGGGTCAGCCCTGGGACTATTGCCTCTTCCCTTTCAGATTTCTACAGTTCTGTACTTTGTAGTGCTTATGATTAGCTCTTATAATATCTCAGGTCTGGTGTTACAGCTTAAAAGAGCCCTAGGAAACATTTTACAGATGATAAAACAAAAGGGAAGTGATAATGTTAACAGTAGTCAAGGGGGTCTCTATGAAATAAATGCATAGATAGATAGATATAGATATATATAAATATATATTTTTTTAATGTTACCTTGGTACTCAGGTTTTTTAAACTCAAAATTAGCCCTGTTGTGTTTTGTCTTGTGTTGCAAAATATGTTGAACATTGTTCTTTCAGATTTATTATTTTGTAACTTTTGCAAACACAGTTTCCTCCATTATCATCTTTTAAGAATCACACTTTGTTTAAAGTCTCAGCAGAACTAGATATGAAGGAGATGTATTTATTGAAGTCATTATTTCCAAATATGGGTTATCTATCAATATCTGAATTTTTGCTGTCCAGACTCAGAACCCAAATCCATTTGGATACACTTTCTGTTTGGTGGAAATAGTATCCCTGGCTATCCAAACTCTCACTGTCTCAAATCTACTAAAGTCAAGAATTCCTGTATTCCTAATAAGATTCTACCCTATATACATCTAATGTTCCATTTGTAAGAATACAGGATACTGCATGAGGTAGAATTTGGGCACGTTGTATTTGGTTTTCTATCACATAAGGCTGTGAAATAAATTTATTTTAAACATATTTCCAGCACCTGCCACATGCATGACAATGTATTTTATGCTCTAAAAGGCATGCTAATGCTTAGAGCCTTTCCCAGTTGACCAGAGTAATTATGCCCTTGATTTTAAAAGAATAAGAACATTTGAATATTTAAATGTTTAAACTTTTGTAGACAAAATTCTTTCCTAAATATAGGCTCCATAGGGAAGGAACTAATAAAAGAATTCTTACCATGAAGATTCAATCAGTTTCTGTCATGAGGAGGGATGTGTCTCTTTCTCAACCTTGTAAGCATTATTTGAGTGTTGTAAATAATATCTAGCCTACATACAAACCTTTAAAGTGTTATTTGTTGCCCTGGCCTGTGTTGCTAAGTTGTTAGACCTTCAGCCCATGCACCCAAGGGTCACAGGTTCACGAGTCAAGGAAGGGCACATACCTGGGTTACAGGTTCAATTCCCAACGCCAGTCATGGTGGGTGTGGAAGGCAGCCAATCATTGTGTCTCTCTCACATTAATTTTTCTTTCTCTCCCTTCCTCTCCCACTCTCTCTGAAAATCAATGGAAAAAAATACCCTCAGGTGAAGATTAACAAAAACAAACAAAAAAATTATTACTTGTTAAGTTATAAAAGTAATGTGTGCTTATAAACATTAGAAATATATCTAATAAAAAATAAAATTCCTCTCCTTACCACAATCGCATTCCTCTTAGAGTTTGCAATCATTAATGATTAGGTGTATTAATTTCCAGATCAAGATATTTTTTTTAAGTAACTAGAAGGGAAACATATGTTTCACACTAAAATTCAATCCATTCAGTTTTCTTCATTGATGAGTTTACCTTCTGGTTTCAAAGCTGCCCAGAATTAACCTGGAAGCCCAGCCATCTTTATCACCAGGAACTGGTTTTGGTTGGCCTGCTGAGAGCCTCACTCTTATCAGAGGCTAGGAGTAGCCTATGTGGTCATCTAGCCCCACTACCAAGAATGACATCCCCACTTCGCAGAAGCAGGATAGTGACTTGCAGGGAGAGGGTGTGGATAGACCTCAACTAGCTACCCAAATTATTCAGTCCTTCTTTTAAGGTATGACTTTTAGCAAAGAAACACTGATATATAAGCCAAAACTTACTTCTTTTTATAACCATTTGTACGCAATAGGCATCTATAGATGCAAGCAGCGGACCTTTATAATTAAAATCAAAATATGTCAGTTAACTGGTTAAAATCCCTACCAGAGGATATTTTTTCCATTCATTCTTAGAGAGTGGAAGAGGAGGAGTGAGGCTCCTGCTAATTTCTCTCATGGTCTATGTCCTTCCTTCCAGAGTCAATGCATGTGTGGATGTGGTGCTCTCAGGGGTGAAGCTTTTACAGGCACTTGGCCTGAATCCTGGGGACGGGAAAGATCACGCCATCCTGCACTCAAGAAATGATCTGAAAGAAGCTTTCACTCACTTCATGTGGAAGGGAGCAGCTGCAGAGCGCTTCTTCAGCGATAAGGAAACTTTCCATGATGTTGCCCAGGTTGCATCGAAGTTCCCAGGAGCCCAGGTCTGTTTGGTTCGCTAGCAATATGTTAAGAGGATGGGAAAAGATACCTTTCTGTATGGTTCCTAGAAACAACCAAGCATCTTCTTCCTTCAGTTTGCCCAAAGGGATGACTGTTGGGAATCCAGTTGTGCAATGTTTTCTTTCTTTTGTAAAACTGTTTATCTGACCTTCTATTAACTCTGCTGCTTCTGGTCAGATCAATTCAACCAGCATTTATGGAGCATATTTACTAAAATTTTGGTTCTGGTTCTTCCATGTTACTCAAGTTTAAGGTAGAAAAGATACCTACTAACTGGTTTGGATATTGCTTATGACTGATAACTTGCAGTAATCCTAACATGGCTTAGTCCTTCCTGAGTAGAAGACGGCCAAACCATCAGGGAACTAATTTCAACCTTTGCCTGGGCCTCACCTCTGTTCCACTAGTCCCAAGCAATTTATGTTTCTCCACCTCAACACTCCTGACATTTGGGGCTGGACAGTTCTTTGTTATGGGGGCTTTCCTGCACATTGTAAGACATTTAGCAGCATCTCTGGCCTCTACTCATTAGATGACAGTAGCACTTCTTCTTTTTCCCAACTTTAACAGTTAAAAATGTTTCCAGGATAGGGAAGAGGAAGGAAGTAAAATCACCTCTGGTTGAGAATCTCAGGATTAGACTGGTGATTCTCAGAGTTGAATAGGTACATCAGAATCACTTGGATGTGGTATTGAAAACACAGATTCCTGGACCCCAGAGTTTCTGATTCAGTGTTTGTGGAATGAGAACCAAGAATTTATCTTTCCAGCAAGTTTCCTTATATTAATGCTATTGTTCTGAGCACATTGTTTTGAGAATCACAAGTACACAGGGTAGAATTTGTCAGGGATAGAATTAGGGGAACCTCAGCCCATTTGGTGATCATAAACAAAGCTCTGGGGCCTGCAAGGTCCAGACAACTTCCAAGAGAACTCATTTGGAGTAAGAAGCAATGCTGGGACAGGAGACCTGACCAACCATAGCTCTTGCCCTGGGTCAGTATACCTGTTTGTCACACATGCCCCTATGCCTCTTGAGGTTGAATTGTGATTGTTTGTTTAAACATTTCTCCACCACACTCCATCTCACCCTTGATTCTTTCTACCTAAAATCTTCCTTTAGCCAATCACTTGACTCTGGTTGTGACTTTTACCAAGGAGGCTATTAATGCCATTTTTAATTGTTACCTTCCACAGGCTATTTTTTATGACCACTTTTATTTTGATAACGTTTAAGATTTTAGATTTTAATATTGTTGGGGTTTTTTCCTTTGAAGCTGCCCATTTGAACATTAGAAATGGGCATTAGCCAGCTTAAATAGCAACTGTTAAAATTTCATTTATGATCATTTTGCATCTGAGCTTAGTAGTAAAGGTCTGATCTCTTATGAAAGAATCTTGATAGTTTTAACATGATGACAAGTGTAGTCTTTATGACAGTGTATTTAAATCACCAGTTTTGTTTCTATTTTCTCCGCCCTGATTATACCTTTTGTTTCATAACAAAAAGTTTCTTTCCACAAAACTTAACCTAGCTTTTAGATCATTCAGATTATTTCTTATAAAACCTAAAATGTGTTATTTATTTCCCATTAGAGTAATACTTCATTTTGTGCCTTTTCTAATTCACGTAAGGCAGATTGACAGATAAACAGCAGTTAGTAACAATTAAATAAAAACTTAAATCCACTTCATAGAATCTTAATATTTCCCGCAAGATATTTAGTAAATTCTTCTAGCCATCACAGTTAAATACAAAGTTAAGGCTAATGTATTAAAGATCCAATTTCAACCTATGTATCAACAGAAAGTTTTAAATTTGTCCCTAGAAAGCTATTACTGTCTCATCTGTAGCAAGTGATTGGTTGACAGAAATTACAGTGGGATTACAATGATGTCTAACATCTAGAATTGAATTACTTACTAGTATTTAGTTTGTGCCTCTGTTTGGGGCTAAGGACCAGGAAGGTGAGGTGGCAGCATTCTACTTAAGGCTTCTCAGCTTTCATAATAGAACATCAGTTTTATCTCCTACCTGTCAGATTTCCAAAGCACATGACCTCATCTTTAGTCAGCAACATGAAATATCAGCCTTGAATTATTGGTTCTCCAGTTCTGTGTCCTGGGCTGAGAGATACGTTGTTTAAGGAACAGCATTGTCCTCTAGGAAAGCTATTGTATTTCCTAACACATCAGTTTGTTTCTTCCTTTCTTAAAATGTAACAACAAACATTTATTGAGCACTTATTATAAGGGGGAAAAAACAGTCCCTACTCTGAAGGAGCTAGACATGTACCTATATGATAATAGCCCCAGTGGACAGGGGCTGTAGTAGAGGTTTGTTTGGAGTATAGGGGAAGCAGAAGCTCTGGAATTCTGTCTGGGTGGAGGGATGTGGAGACTGGGATGACAGTGGAGAAGAGGAAATAGAAATCACTGCAGAAGAGGTAATAACTACAGCTGATTCTTAAGAAGTGAACAGGAATATACCAGTGTATGAGAAGAGCAGGCATACAGAGGAAGGCAAACTTGGAGAACTGTAAGCATGGTGTGGAAGGTGGAAAGGAGAGCAGGGGCAGCTAAAGAAACCCTGTGTGCCTCACTTAGGAGTTGGGTTTCAGTTCATTGTAGTGTTTATTGAATGACTTTCAGAAGGAGAGTGACATAATCATAAACTCTTAGAAGGATTACAGTGTAGAAGATAAGATTTGTGCACACTTGTCCTGTTTCCTTTATCTCTTCTGTCTGCCTTGAAGCTCAAGGCCAAATTTGATCCAGGGTTAAGGCAATTATACTAATTTCCATGGTTAGCATATTTGATTTCTTTACCTTTCTTTATAACTCATAGTACATTTACCTGGGGGGTTAATGTTTTATTAGCTTCACCTCAATGTCCTTGTAAAGTCACCTCAAAATGTTTTTTGGAAAAAATATAATTAAAAATTATTAAGGTTTGATAACATAGTTGTGCTAAATACTGTCTAATAACCTTGAACTATCTTACAGCACTATGTAGGAGGAAATGCAGCTTTAATTGGACAGAAATTTGCAGCCAACTCAGATTTAAAGGTACGTCAAATTCCCAGGTTAAAATCTGTCCCTTCCACTAGTTTTCAATAATTTAGGTACAGACCACCTACTATGTGCCCTGGGCCTATTGTATAATAATAGTAGGAGAATCATATCAGCTAGTGCTTCCTGAGTGCTTACTTTGTGTCTGACATTATCTTTGCCTCTTATTTTTTTTTAGTGATGTACATAGATTATATCATTTAATTCTTGCAACAACCTCTAAGGCTAATATTAGTGTTGGTACTGTTACTACCTTTCCACATGAAGCTTAACGCACAGAACAACACAGCTAATAAATGGAACTATTCTAACCTAGGACCTGGAGTCCTTGTTTTTAACTAATGTATCATGTAATGGTTAAAAGCATGTAGGCTTCGGAGTCAGTGCCTGAGACTGGGGATTATACAGTGATAAGAGAAAACTTAGTTGGCTCTCTGTGAGCCTAGATCCAGTGTTGAAAAATGAACTCCACTAATGGAAGTCAGTAGGAGGATATCTTCAAGTCTTCAACTATTAGTTTAATAGAATTCAAAATTCCTGCTGTTCAGAATAACACCTGAATAAGGTTATTTTGCTGAGTGGAATATGTATGCAGGGGAGGCCAGCAAGGTTACTGGTGTTGGCCTACTGTAAAATGATTAAGGTTTGGATTAGAACAACCAGAAAAGGAATCACTAAAATGGAATCACTCAGTGCTAGACCATACTTGAGGGCAAAGAAGATTTAACAAAGATGACTTTAGAGTAACCAAACTTGACAAGTATGTAATAGATGTGGCTACCAACAATGAAGAAAAGGAACATTAAACAGTTTGGGGGGAAATAGAAATAATATATAAAACAGATAATAAATACATCAGAACCAAGTGGGGTTTATCTCAGGGATGTTAGTTTAACATTTGACTTTCAAAAAAAACAAAAACCCATACAATCATCTTATTAGATGTAGCCCGAAAATAGAAATATGAGTCAGAGCAGATATTGGTCCAGTAATACAGATAGCTGATCAGCAGTGTGAGGAGGGGAATTTATTTGGAGCCACACTGTACACAGGAGATTGGGTGTGCTTATATGTGGAGAGCATAGTAAAGTGTGAACATTTGCATTTTAAAAAGAATTAAAGTTCTCATGAAGTATTAGGGTGGAAAATATAGATTTTATAGTCATTATCTTTGTTCATAATTAACTCCCACGTAGAGAAGATTAGAAATTTCAGGGCTAACCTTCAGAAATATTACCAGTTGATAGATAAAAGGAAAGAAAAGATCAATCATAAGCCCATTAGAGAGTGCCTGTGCCCTTCCTCTTAGAACCCTGGGTGTTTGTGTGGGTCCCTAGAAGACTACCCTCCTGACTCTGAGAAGTAATTCTGACCTCTGGGAGGACAGCATCCTGGAAGTCCTGGGTTATTAATAAGGTTGACTTTTTAATATTGACTTCTGGAGAAGCTGGACCTGGGACCAGTCTCATTGGGAAGCATTCTAATAAAACAAGTCTGGGCCTTAGTAGGATACTGAGCAAAGAAAAGGGGTACTCAGTGCTCAAAATAATCTTATGAAGTATGGTATTATCACCCTTTTAAAGATGAAAGGTCTAGAGAAGTAATGTGCCCAAGGTCATATAGCCAGGAAATGATAAAGCCAGGATTCAAAGGCTCTCAGATTTAGTTTAACCTGCCAAAATGGGATTATCTAAAAACTACCAGATGTTAAGAACTAGGTGTTTTCCAAAGGTAATAATAGTAATAGCTCACACATAGGTCTTATTGTATTCTAGGTACTCTCTCAAGTGATAACACGCATACACACACAAACATACACATACATAGGAAAAGTAGGGCACGAAAGGTTAAATCCTTATAAAGGGTTTGAGCTGGGTTTTAAACCAAGTAGTTTAACTCCAGAGTCCTTATTTTTAATGACTGTGCTATAGACTGTGTCTCAGAAATAGACCCTGGTGAATATAGCAAAGGCAGATTTAGAGAAATGGTAGGATAGAAGCTAGATTGCAGAAGGGGAGACTGCCTTTGAGAAAATATAATCTGGATTTCATCAAATGCTGCATCTAATAAGATGATTGTGTGGGTTTTTGTTTTTTTAGTTTTAACATTTGATTTCCAAATGTTAAACCAGCCTTTCATCCCTGAGATAAACCCCACTTGGTTCTGATGTATTTATTATCTGTTTTATATATTGTTGGATTTAGTTTACTAAAATTTTGTTTTAAATTTTTATGCCTATTTCCAAGAGGATTGTGGTCTCTATTTTTATTCTTGTTTGTCTAGTTTTGGTATCTGACCTTTAGAATGAGTTGGGAAATATTTAGATTTTTTTTTTAAAAAAAGAGTTTAGGTAGAATTTATATTATATCTTCCTTAAATGTTTGTAGCATTCACCAGTGAAGTCACTCCAGATTTGGATTTCTTTTTATGTGAAGTTATTGACAATTTTTTTTATCCTCGCCTGAAGACATGCCTATTTATTTTTAGAGAGAGAGGAAGGGAAAAAGAGAAGAGAAAAACATCAGTCTGTTGCTTTCTGTACCCTCCCCAAGTGTGAATCAAATCCACAACCTAGGTATGTGCTGACTGGGAATTGAACCCACAACCTTCCAGTGTACACATTAACATTCCAACCAACTGAGCCACCTTGCCAGGCCACAGCTTTGATTTTTTTAAATAGGTATAGAGAAATTTAGATTGTCTCTTTCTTTAATGAGCTTCGGTAATTTTATCCTTTCAGAAATTTATGCATTTCATCTAAGATGTTGAACTTATTGACATAAAATTAATCATAATATCCCCTTATCCTTTTAAGATCTTTAGAATCTGTAGTGAAGTTATTGATCTTTTTTGATATAAGTAAATTATGTTTTTTTTCCTTGATCAGTTTGGTTAGAGGTTTATCAATTTCATTCATCTTATCAAAAAATAATGAGCTTTTGGTTTCATTGATTTTTCTATAGTTTTTTTCTTTTCTATTTTATTGGTTTCTGTTTACTTTGAATTTAACTTGCTCTTCTTTTTCTAGTTTCTTAACAAGCTGAGGTCATTGACTTGAAAATCTTTCTTGGTTTTGGATGTTTAATACAATAAATTTCTCCTTAAAAATCATTTTAGCTGCATCCCACAGTTTTTGATGCATTGTGTTTTTATTTTCATTTGGTTGAATTGCTTTCTAATTTCCTTTTGATTTTTGGAAATGGGCTATTTACTAATCTATCCATGGACTACTTAGAAGTGTATTCGTTTCTAAATATCTGGGAGTTTTCCAGATCTCTATTATTGATTTCTATTTTAATTCCATTGTTGGTTAGACAGTGTGCTTCTCAGACTCCTATTAAATTTATTGAGACTTTTTTATGGCCCAGAATAAGGTTTATCTTGGTGAGTACTACATGCACTTGAAAAGTATGTATATTCTTCTGTTGTTAGGTAGAGTGATCTATAAACATCAATTAGACCACATTGCTTGATAGTTTCATTCTATACTACTGATTTTCTGTCTACTTGATTTATTGATTATTGAGAGAGATCTATGAACATCTTCAGCTATAATTGTGGACTTACCTATTTCCTTTGCAGTTCTTATAACATTTTGCTTCATATATTTTTAAGTTCTGTTATTAAGTGCTGAACTGCTTAGGATTGTTACATCCCTTTATGAATTGAACTCTTTATTATTACCAAGGATAAAGAACATCATTTTATATAATTATATGTTCTGAAATCTATTTTGATTAAAATAGCCATTCTAGCTTTTATTTTATTAGTGTTACCATGATCTTTTTTCATTCTGCTTTTAACTTATTTGTGTCTTTATATTTAAAACTTATTTCTCATAGGCAGCATATAATTGAGGCTTGCTTTTTAATATTTTGATGATCTGTCTTTTAATTGGAGTGTTTAGACCATTTACATTTAATGTGATTGTTGCTTTATCAGACATCTTGCTACTTGTTTTCCATTTGTCCCACCTCTTTACCTTTCCTTTTTCCTTCTTTTTCTGTATTTTTTAAATATATATATATGTATATATATATATATTTTTTTTTTTTTTCAGAGAGGAAGGGAAAGGAAGAGAAAGATAGAAACATCAATGATGAGAGAGAATAATTAATCGACTGACTCCTCTAGTGGGGATTGAGCCCACAACTCAGGCATATGCACTGACTGGGGATGGAAACAGAACCTCCTGGATCATAGGTTGATGCTCAACCACTGAGCCATACCCATTTCTGCACTCTTTTTGGATTATTTTCTGTGATTTCATACTATCTAAGTTTATTAGCTAAAATTCTTTGCTTTGTTCTTTTAGTTATTGCTTTAGGGTTTATAATGTATTTTTGCTATCATAGTTTAATTTCAAGTGATATTAGTATACCATGTAGAATGTAAGAACTTTATAATAGCATACACCTCCATTTCCCCCTTGTCTTTTTACTATTACTAGAGGCCCAGTGCCTGAAATTTGTGCATGGGCGGCGGGGAGATGGTCCCTTAGCCCAACTTGCACCCTCTCCAATCCAGGAGTCCTTGGGGAATGTCCAACTGCCAGTTTTGGACATCCAAACTGGCAGTTGGACAGCCCTCTCGCAATCCAGGATCTCTGGCTCCTAACCGCTCACCTGCCTGCCTGCCCTAACCACTGTGCCTGTCTGATCCCCCCAACTGCCCTCCCCTGCCAAACTGGACACCCCTATTAACTTTTTTTAAAAACCTTATTTCCTTCACATGCCATTGTATTTGACTCCTGATTGGCTTCTCCCTCTTACACAATTTTTCTCTCTCCTTTAACACTTTTTCCTACTGACTCATCATTTATAAACTATTTTTTCCTCCTTATTTCCTACTTCTGTTCCATCATCCTTCTTCCCATCTTTCTCCTACCCACCCTCCCTCTCCTTTTCCTTCCTTCCCACCTTAATTTTTTTCTTCACTTTCTTCCTCAGACCTGCTTTGCTCCCTCCTCCATTTCTTTCTTCTTGTCATTCTCCTTTTAAGCTCTACTGGCTCCCCTTTAAAAGTTTTCTTTCCTCCCTCTTTCTCTCTCTCATCCTGCCTTTCCCATACAATCTTCTCTACTTAACTTTCACTGCTTTAATATCTATCTATTTACCTGCCCCATTATTCACTATCATTTATCCTTTTTCTTTTTTGACTCCTACTTGTAAAATCTGTCCCCAGTAGACAACTATACTTGATTTTCATCATATCTTAGCTCCTACAGTTCACTCACACATCCTCTTTCTTTCTTTAACTCTTCTCTCCACTGATTCTTTTATAAAGTTCTTCCCTCCCTTCCTCCCTCTTTTTTTTTCAGGGTGGGGGAAGTGATAAGCCCCAACCCAGGGCTCAACCCTTGTCAGATGTTCACCCCCTTTTCTGGTTTCTCTGCCACCGCCTGCTCCCATTTCCTGCCCAGGGCTCCCAGATCAGCAAGGATGGCCGAGGCCCATGTGTCCCAGGTGCTGCTGCTGTCACCACGAAGCAGGTGCACATCTACCCAGAAGGCCTCAGACCGTCCACCACTCTGTCCCAGACCCGTGGGGGCCTCTTGCCAATGACCCACACCGGTGGCTACCGCCCTACTCCTGTGTTTAGGCAGGGCTACAATCCTGCCCCTTGCTGGGCACACCTGCTCTCCAGCCACCTCCCCTCCCATGGTCACTGCCCTCTCCTGAGTACAGCCCCATGTTTCCTTCCCTTTTCCTTTCCTATGTCTTTTTCTTGTTCCCTTTCAGTATTTCTATTTCTCCTCTTGGCCTGTTGGCATGCAGGCCTGCCTTCTTCTTCCTCTCTTATTTCCTCCTATCATATCCTATTCTGCCCTGAGCCTTGCGGCTGCCTTAGCAGAGGGTGGGGATGCAGCCTGCTGATCCAGTGGTAATGTGACGCTGTAACGGATAATCTTAGTATAGATTGCTATATACTTTACCTTTACATATCTTAATTAATATTTATGTTAATTATCTTTTACAGAGATTTAAATAACAACAAATATGGCTTAACTAGATATTACTTATCGAGCACCATTTGTGGTGCTCTCATTCCTTTGTTTAGAGCTGTATTTCTGGAGGAAAAAAATGGAAGCAGAATAGAAGAAAGTGTCCCAAGACTTGTCTCAGAGCAGACAGAGGGAACAGATGAGGGTTGCATGGGCAGTTTTTTGGGGCAAGTTGAGGGACAGCTATACTCCAGAAGAAGGTGGAGAAATGTTGGACAGGGCTCCTCTGACCAGAAAGACCCTACTGCTACAGTGTTCCCTCCCGTAACAACTAGCTTAGATGCAGAGACCGCACCATCTTGAAGAGGAGGGTAGATGTAATTGGAAGCCTGAGAATCTACAACTGTGGCACCCAATGAGCAGAGACAAACCCCAGAACACCAGTCCCCAATTGTCACAAACACGCAGATTCAGAGGAGCTCTACAATCCACCACAGAAAGGTCGTATTTTGCCTGGGATGAGGGGAGAGAGAACTACATAACAATAAACCCAGAGAAGAGAGACCATGGGGAGACCAAGAAACAGCCCGGGTATGAAAGAAAAGCAGGTATTACCACAAAAGAAAATAAACAAAATGGAGGCAAGCAACCAGCTAGAAAAAGAATTCAGAGAAATGATCATAAAGTGGCTGAAAAGAATGGAAGACAAATTTGACAATATGAGTAATAACAAAGAGGAAATGAAGAACCAGTAAGAAATGAAAAATGAATAGCTGCTGTAAAGAACTTAATAGAGAGCATCAAGAATAGGCTAGAAGGAGCAAGGACTGCATCAGTGAGCTAGAAGACAAGGTAGGAAAAAATACCCATGTACAGCAGCTTCTAGGGGAAAAAAATTTAAAAGCAGGAGGAAAGCCCAAGGGAACTTTGGGACAACACAAAACAAAATAATATCCGCATAAGAGGGGTGCCAGAAGAAGAGGAAACCGAGTAAGGAATAGAAAACCTGTTTGAAAAAATGACAGAGAACTTCCCTGATATAGGGAAGAAAAAACCCACACAAATCCAAGAAGCTTACAGAGTCACAAGCAAAATGAACCCCAAAAGACCGACGCCAAGGCACATAATAATTAAATTGGCAACCACCAATGACAAGGTAAGAATCTTAAAAGCTGCCTGAGAGAGAGAGAAAGTTACCTACAAAGGAACCCCCATCAGACTAGTGACTGATTTCTCAACAGAAGAGTTCTCATCAGGCCAGAAGGGAATGGAATGAAATATACAAAGCCATGCAAAGGAAGGATCTGAATCCAAGAATACTGTACCTAGCAACACTATCAATCAAAATTGAAGGTGAAATCAGGAGCTTCACAGACAAAAAAGGACTAAGGGAATTTATTACCACCAAAACAGCAATGCAAGAAATGCTAAAGGGTCTGCTGTAAAAAGAAAGAAAGAAAGAAACATGAAGCAAAGAAGGAACACAGACATAAAGAATAAAAATGGCAACAAATAAGTACCTATCAATAACAACTTTAAATGTAAATGGATTAAATGCCCCAATCAAAAGATATAGTGTAACGGATTGGATAAGAAAACATAACCCATATATCTGCTGTCTACAATAAACCCACTTCAGAAAAAAAGATGCATACATACTGAGGGTGAAGGGATGGAAAAGATTTTTCAGATGAATAGAAATGAAAAAATAAGCTGGGGTAGCAGTACTTTGACAAATTACATCTCAAAGTGAAGGACATCACAATAGATAAGGAAGGCTACTTTATAATACTAAAGGGAAAAATCCAACAAGAAGAAATAACTCGGGTAAACATATATGCACCCAATAGAGGAGCACCTAAATACATTAAAAAAAAAATGCTGGAGGATATCAAGGGAGAAGTTGACAGCAATACAATCATAGTAGGACACTAATATCCCACCATTGGACAAATCCTCTAAACAAAAAATCAGCAAAAAAACACACATCAATCCTAAATGACTCACTAGACCAGGTGGAATTAATGGCTATCTTCAGAACATTTCAGCCCAAAGCCACAGAATATACATTCTTTTCAAGTGCACATGGGTCATTTTCAAAGTAAACCATATGTTGGGTCATAGGCAAAGTCTCTTCAAATTCAAGAAGATAGAAATAATATCAAGCATCTTCTCAGATCATAGTGGCGTAAAACTGGAAATCAACTACAATAAAAACAAACAAAAGAAATTGAACACATGGAGACTAAATAACATGCTATTAAACAATGATTGGTTTACCAGAGAAATTAAGAAAGAAAGAAAAAACATCATGGCAATAAATGACAATGACAACACAACAATACAAAATCTATGGGACACAACAAATGCAGTCTTGAGAGGGAAGTTCATAACTCTGCAAGCCTACTGAAAAAATAAAACAAATGGCGGCAGAATAGATGGACGCGTCTGGAGCTTTGTCGCTGGGCAGAGGGAAAGAGAGCAGCTGAGAGTCACATGGGGAGTGTTTGTTGGCAAGTTAAGAGTCAGTTATCTTCCAGGAGAAGGTGTGGAACTGCGGGACGGGGCTCTCCCAGCCGGGCAGCCCCACTGCCATGGGGTTTTTGTCTGCCAGAGCCACCAGCGTGATCGTGGTGACCTCGCCATCTTGCAGAGGGAGGTGGATGTCTGCTGCGGTCTGAAAGCAGCAGCTGGCTGAAACACCCACCAAACAGCCGGAGACCCAGAACACCGCTCTCCAATCGGCACAGACATGCGGCAGATTCAGAGATACACACAGCACATGGAAAGGTCAGATTTCGCCTGGGATAAGGTGAGGTCTCCTGCCCCTCAAAACAGAGACGCGCACACTGTGGGAGCCGGGCTGCGGGAAAGCTGCCTCTGGAGAGGTCCGCGGAGGTGAGCAGGGTGTGATCCCTAAGTGTGGAGGCAAGCTCTCCGAGCTGTTGACAGAGGGGAGCTCTGGAAAACGACTCGTTTTTTATCTGAGGCAGAGGGACAGCCTGGGAGTTATTACAGTGTCCTGGCTGCAAAATCCCTACAAACCATCTTTGAGAACCGCAGAGTAGCGGAGTCTGAGCACAGCCTAGAGAGGTCCTGTGCTTTGTCTCAGAGATCAATTCCAAAACACTGCCACCCAGTGGATGACACACAAATTGACTCACATAACCACAAAAGAATAAAGAGATTAAAACGTCAACAGTCTAACACAGGGAATCACAATACCTTCCCTACTGGGAAACAGGAGTGCCAAGCAGAATAATAGTGGAAGTGAATAACCACTCTGTGTTTTTTTTTTTGTTTTTCTTTTTTTTTTAATGTTTTTTTCATTTTTACATATTTTAATTAAAAGACTATTTATTTCTTTTTGCCTCAATTGATTTTACCTTTTTGATTATTACATTTTTGTTTTCAACTAGTATTATTAATGACTACTAGTATTTCACCTTTTTGGACATTCTATTTTCATCTTTCCTTTAGCATAATTTTACTCCAACTCAACTCTACCTTTATGCTAACACTTTCCTCCTAACTTTCCCCATTATGTTGTCTTGTTTTTTTTTTCCCTTTTCCAACTTTAGTTTCCCCCCATTATTTCTCTTTACCTGGTTAAAATTTCACCCCACTTACTTGTCTACTTTCAAATCCCCTACTACAAGTCTATACAAACCTCTCTCCTCTTATCTTCATTAGCCAAAAAGTTGTTTTTTCTCTATGTCCTTTTGTTACTATTTGCCTGAACAGTGATTATATCGATTTTTCGAACTATTTCGTGAGATTGTTTTAGCGTATTCTACTTGTTTTATTTTGCTTTTTGCTTGCTTTGTTTTTTACCTTTCTTTTCCCTCGCCTCCGTCAATACCAGTAGTTATCTGCAATTTGTATTAATCTCTAGGTACTGGTTGCTGGCCTTTATTGGGAGTAGTGACTGTTCTATTGGAGTTTTCTCCTGACATCTATATTTTGTTCCCCTTTTCTCTCTTATCCGCTATCTTTTCTCTCTGACTTTGTTTCTCTTTCTCTTTTTCTTTTAACAAAATGACTGGGTAACCAGAGAGATCAAGGAAGAAATAAAAAACATCATGACAACACAACAATCCAAAATTTATTGGACACAGTGAAAGCAGTCTTGAGAGGGAAGTTCATAGCCCTACAAGCCTACTGCAAAAAACAGGAAACAATGGTAATAAATTACCTAAACCTACAACTCAAAGAGCCAGAACGAGAGCAACAAGAAAAGCCCAGTGTACTCAGAAGAAAGGAAATAGTGAAGATCAGAGCGGAGATAAACAACTTGGAGACCAAAGACACAATTCAAAAGATCAACAAAACCAAGAGCTGGTTCTTTAAAAAGATAAACAAGATTGATGGACCTCTAGCCAGGCTCACCAAGAGGCAAAATTCAACACCCTTTCTTGATAAAAACTCTCAGCAAAGTGGGAATAGAAGGAGCATAATTCAACATCATAAAAGCCATATATGATAAATCCACAGCTAACATCATACTCAATGGGCAAAAACTAAAACCATTTCCCCTAAGAACAGGGTCAAGACAGGGATGCCCACTCTCACCTCTCCTGTTCGACATTGTTCTGCAAGTATTAGCCATTGCAATTATACAAGAAGAAGAAATAAAGGGCATCCAAATTGGAAAAGAAGAAGTAAAGCTGTCTTTATTTGCAGATAACATGAAATTGTACATAAAAAAACAAAAGGACTCCATTCCAAAACTAATTGACTTAATTAATGAATTTGGCAATGTAGCAGGATACAAAATTAATGCTACGAAGTCTGTGGCATTTCTATACACTAATAGTGAAATTACAGAAAGAGAGACTACAAAAGCAATCCCATTTACCATCTCATCAAAAAAATTAAGATACCTAGGAAAAAACCTAACTGAAGAGGTAAAAGACCTATATGTAGAAAACAACAGGACACTGAAAAAAAGAGATATAGGAAGATGTTAACAGATGGAAGAGCATACCATGCTCATGGATTGGGATAATCAACATTATTAAAATATCCATACTACACAAAGCAATCTATAGATTCAATGCACTACCTATTAAAATACCGACGACATATTCACAGACCTAGAAAGAATTCTTTATAGATTTATCTGGAACAAAAAAAGACCACGAATAGCCACAGCAATTCTGAGGAAGAAGAATAAAGTAGGTGGGATCTCAATACCAGATTTCTAGCTGTACTACAAAGCAACTGTTCTCAAAACAGCCTAGTACTGGCACAAGAACAGACATATAGAGTAATGGAGTAAAATAGAGAACCCAGATATCCACCCAAACCACTATACTCGATTAATATTTGACAAAGGAGGCATGAACATTCAATGGAACCAAGATAGCCTCTTCAATAAATGGTGTTGGGAAAATTGGACAGATACATGCAAAAGAATGAAACTGCACCACCAACTTATAGCAAATACAAAAATAAACTCAAAATGGATACAGGAATTAAACATTAGAAGGGAAACCATAAAAATACTCTAGGAATCCACAGGCAGCACAATCTCATATATATGCCGAAAGAACTTCTTCACTGATACTGCTCCAAAGGCAATTGAAGCTAAAGAAAAATAAACAAATGGGACTAAAACAAAATAAAAAGCTTTTGCACAGCAAATGAAGCTATCAACAAAACAACAAAGATCACTGTATGGGAGAACATATTTGCAAATGTTATCACTGATAAAGGTTTAATCTCCAAAATCTATAGCCAACTTATACAACTTAATAAAAGGAAGATAAACGACCCAATAAAAAAAAATGGGCAACGGACCTAAATAGAACCTTTTCGAAAGACGACAGAAGGAAGGCCAAGAGACACATGAAAACATGTTTAAAGTCACTAATCATACCAGAGATGCAAATCAAAACCACAATGCGATACCATCTTATACCTGTCAGAATGGCAATCATCAACAAATCAACAAACGATAATTGTTGCCGAGGATGCAGAGAAAAAGGAACCCTTGTGCACTGTTTGTGGGAATGCAGACTGGTGCAGCCACTGTGGAGAACCATATGGAGTTTCCTCAAAAAAACTAAAAATATATCTCCCATTTGACCCTGTAATCCCACTCTTAGGAATTTATCCTAAGAAATCACAAACACCAATCAGAAAAGATTTATGCACCCCTATGTTCATAGCAGCACAGTTTACAATACCTGCAATTTGGAAACAGCCTAGGTGCCTGTCAGCAGATGAGTGGATCAGAAAGCTGTGGTACATCTACACAATGGAATTCTATGCTGCCATTAAAAAGAAGGAATTCTTACCATTTGCAGCAACCTGGTTTCAACTGGAGAGCCTTATGCTTAGTGAAATAAGTCAGTCAATGAAGGAGAAGCATCACATGATCTCACTCATTTGTGAACAATAAAGAACATTATAAACTGATGAACAAAAGGATAGATTACAGAGGCAGTAATGCTTCAAACAGACTGTGAAATTACATCTAGGATATTAAAGTTAGGTGAGGTAGATAAGAGATCAATCAAGCATAACCAATGAACATAGACACTGAAGGGTTGGGTTATGTCTGGGAGGGGGGGGGCAATGGGGAGATATGTATAATAAATTAATTTTTAAAATAAAACAAGAAATAGTGGTAATAAATTACCTAACCCTAGAATTCAAAGAGTTAGAAAGAGAGCAACAAGAAAAGCCCAATGTAAGCAGTCAGTAGGAAATAATAAAGATCTGAGAGGAGATAAACAACATTGAGACAAAAAAAATACAAAAGATCAACAAAACTAAGAGCTGATTCTTTGAAAGGATAAATAAGATTGCTGAACCTCTAGCTAGGCTCAATAAGAAGCAAAGAGAGAATACCCAAGTAAACAAAATCATAAATGAAAGAGGTGAAATAACAGACCCTACCGAAATACAAAAGAATGTTAAAAAATAATGTGAACAACTCTATTCTAAAAAACGGGACAACTTAGAGGAAATGTACAGCGTTTTTTCCAATTAGGATGCCTTTATTTTCAATTCGGATGCCTTTTATTTCTTCTTCGTGTCTTCTCAATATAATAAAAGCTATACAGTGGTACCTCGAGATACGAGTGTATCTAACATATGGGATTTTTGAGATATGAGTCGTTGATCGATTTTTGCTTTGAAATACGAGCAACCTTTGAGATAGGACTAATCGCGCGGATTGGCCGGCTGCACACGACCCACCAGTTTACCGTAACTGGAGCGTCTCATAGTTTTCCATGCCTCAAGGTTACGGAACGAATTAAACTCATATCTCGAGTTACCACTGTATATGATAAACCCACAGCCAACATCATACTCAATGGGCAAAAACTAAAACCATTTCCCCTAAGAATAGAAACAAGATAAGGATGCCCACTCTCACCACTCCTGTTCGACAGTACTGGAAGTATTAGCCGTTGCAGTTAGATGACAAGAAGAACTAAAAGGCATCCAAATTGGAAATAAAGGCAGCCAAATTGGAAAAAAAAGCTGTCCTTTATTTGCAGATGACATGATTTTGTATATAAAGAACCCCAAAGACTCCATCAAAAAACTAATTGACTTAATAAATGAATTGGCAATGTAACAGGATACAAAATTAACAACAAGAAATCTATGGAATTTCTTTACACCAATAGTGAACTACAGAAAGAGAGACTAAAAAAGCAATTTCATTTACCATCACACCAAAAAAATTAAGATACGTAGGAGTAAACTTAACTAAGGAGGTAAAAGACCTATACATGGAAAACTACAAGACACTGAAAAAAGAGATTGAGGAAGACATAAACAGATGGAAGAGCATACCATGCTCATGGATTGGGAGAATCAACATCATTAAAATGTCCATACTACCCAAAGCAATCTATAGATTCATAGCACTCCCCATTAAAATACCAATGACATATTTCACAGACCTAGAAACAACTCTACAAAAATTCATCTGGAATAATAAAAAAAGACCCCAAAATAACCACAGAAATCCTGAGAAAGAAGAACAAAGTAGGTGGAATCTCCATACCAGATTGTAGTCTGTATTACAAAGCCACTGTTCTGCTTGGTACTGGCACAAGAACAGACATATAGACCAATGGAATAGAATAGAGAACCCAAATATCCACCCAAACCACTATGCTCAATTAATATTTGACAAAAGAGACATGAACATACAATGGAGTCAAGATGTTCAATAAATGGTGCTGGGAAAATTGGACAGATATATGCAAATAATGAAACTAGACCACCAACTTACACCATACACAAAAATAAACTCAAAATGTATAAAAGACTTAAACCTAATATGGGAAACCATAAAAATACTAGAGGAATCCACAGGCAGGGAAATCTCATACATATGCTGAAGGAACTTCTTCATTGATAGTGCTCCTAGGCCAATGGAAGCTAATGAGAAAATAAACAAATAGGACTACATGAAAGTAAAAAGCTTTTGTACAGCAAAAGAAACCATCAACAAAACAGAAAGAAAGCCCACTGTATGGGAGAACACATTTGCAAGTGTTATCACTGAGGTTTAATCTCCAAAATATACAGGCAACAAATCACAAACGACAAGTTTTGGCAAGGATATGGAGAGAAAAGAACCCTCATTTTCTGCTGCTGGGAATGCAGACTTGATGCAACCTCTCTGGAGAACAGTGTGGAGTTTCCTTTAAAAAAGTAAAAATGTAACTCCCATTCGATCCAGTAATCCCACTCATAGAAATATATCCTACGAAACTGAAACACCAATCAGAAAGGATATATATACCCCTATGTTCATAGCACAGTTACAGCCTAGGTGCCCATCAGCAGATGACTGGATCAGAAACAATGGTACATCTACACAATGGAATACTATGCTGCCATAAAAAAAGGGAATTCTTACCATTTGCAGAACCTGGATGGAACTGGAGAGTATTATGCTAAGTGATATATGCCAGTCAATGAAAGAAAAATATCACATGATCTCACTCATTTATGGATAATAACATTATAAACTGATGAACAAAAAGATAGATTCAGTTGCAGTAAAATATCAAAGAGACTGCCAAATTACAGCTGGAAGGTTTGGGATAGGAGGGGTAGATAAGAGATAAGCCGAAGGACTTTTATGCGTGCATATAAACATAACCAATGGACGCAAGACACTGCGGGGTGAAGGCATGTATGGGAGTGGGGAGCGGAGGGGCAATGGGAAGATATGAATACATGTAATACATTAATTTAAAAAATGGAAATAAAATAAAATTGGGGGGGGGATTAGAACTGTAGTTCTATCTAGTATAATTTTCCTTCTGCCCAAAGGACCTCCTTTCATATTTTTTATTTGATTTATTTATTTTTTTCCTTTCATATTTTTTATTGTGCATGTCTGCTGATGATGAATTCTTTCAGAATTGTATGTCAGGGAACTCTTAAGGAAACTCTTTAAGATAATATGCTGAAATATTTGTAGGGCTTGCTTAATTTTTTCCTGTTTCTTCAGAATCTATTTTTTGTTGCCCAGTGTCCAATGTTTTGAAAACTCTTGTTTCATATATTGTATCTGTTTTCTCTTGTTATTATTTTAGGCAGGAGAGTAAAATGGCCCTTCTTACCTTATCTTGAAAACTGAAATTCTAGTCAAGAATTCAAAAAAAATGAAATAAAATGATAGGGGCAAGACTTTTTAGAATTGGCAAACAATGGATATATGTCAAGGCTGAAAGGGAGTAGTAAGTAGGTCCAGGAGAGAGAGGTATATTTTCCTTTCATTCATAATCTGGGATTTCTCAGACATATAAAAGTGCCTCTGTACAAACAGTTAATTGGCAAGTAAAAATGCCTTTGAAGCTTCTGGGTGGAGCATATTAGATCTGAAATGGTGTTGTTATCTCTGGGTACTTTGCTTTAAATTTTGGTCCAAGCCCTCATTATTCAATGGTTTTGAGTCTCTTGGACAGGCTCTGAGTGAGGTCCAGAACTGGCATGGTAGAAACAGCAGTATAGGGAAATGGCTTCTAAAAATAATAGACAGGAGAGGCCCAGGTCGGAGTTAAAAAGGTTTTGGAAAAGTTGAGGAGCACCTGCCCCCAAACTTTCTTAGTTGGGGTAATTTGTAATTCTCATATTTGGAAAACTGTTCTATTCACATAACAGCTAAGGCCTGGTCTCACAAATCAGGTCACCTGGTTGTGGAGGATATTGTGATCCTTGAGGTTGGTTCTTTTTTATACTGTCTACAATTCAAACAGAATTGTTTTCAACATTCCATATCTATTTCCCTACACAAGATGTGAGTAAAGAAAAAGAGAAAGTAGGGTAGGGCGTGTCTTAGTCTGCCATAATAACAAAATGTCATTAGACCAATGGCTTAAATAACAAAAATTCATTTTCTCACAGTCTAGAGGATGGAAAGTCCAAAGTCAAGGTTCTAGCACTGTTCGGTTTATGGTGAGGGCCCTGTTTCTGGCTTACAGATGGCCACCCATTTTGCTGTGACCTCACATGGCCTTTCTTCAGTGTGTATATTGTAGAAAGAGAGAAATCCCTTTCTCTCTTTCTTATTAGTCTACCAATCTTATAAGACCTCACCCATATGACCCTATTTAGCCTTAATTGCCTCCTAAAAGCTCTATCTCTAAATACTATCACATTGGCAATTAGACTTTAACATATGAATTTTGGGGGGACACTAATGTTTAGTCCCTAGCAGCTGCAAAGGACCTAGCATGTGTGGCATGGGTCTTTTGTCAGCCTCTCATTTCTGGATACATTGTGGCCATATATTTCAGAAGCTGATATCCTGATAATAGTCCCTCTATTACATAACTTTCAAAATTAGATTGGGATTCCAGTATTTTGTTAAAATGAAAATAAATAGCCTCAGTATATCTTTTTGGTTACTATACATATTCTATGGGAAAAGGAACATATCTGATAGACTTCATATTTCTTGTCTCCAGGTTCTTCTTTGTGGTCCAGTTGGTCCAAAACTGCATGAACTTCTTTATGACAATGTATTTGTTCCACCAGAGTCACTGCAAGAAGTGGATGAGTTCCACCTAATTTTAGAGTATCAAGCAGGTAAGAGAAATAAATAAGTAATAGTGTAAGACTGACAGTGAAGTGTATAATGTTACACTGAGGAGTAACTATGCTACAGATTTCTCTGTGTAAACGAGTAGGACACCCCCTGTTCTTGCTTTACCACAGGTTTCTTGCACTGATACTGGCAATTATCTCAAGGGAAAGTGCTAGAGTCTTAAAACAGTGAAGAAAATTTCCAGATCTATAAACAGAATTGATCTGAAACCAAGAGGAATGAAGATGTAGGAAAGCAGGCATCATCACACATACCTATAAAGTTGTGTGTGTGTTTTTTTATTACTAAGGAAAGAATTTTCAGCTCTGTGCTAGATTCTGCCCAAGGCCTTTCTGGGCAACTATGTTCAAACTGCTTAGATTTGATTCTGGGCCTCTGGCAAGCTTTCTTTGAATGGTTTTGTTTTCCCTTGGGTGTGTAACTGGAAGTGTTACATATTTAACAATGCATATTATTTCATGTTATATAATGTTTCAGTGTTTATCATTCCAAACCACACCATCCAGTCCCCCCTCCCCCACCTACAATAGATTTTGTTACACAGTCTGCAGATCTGATTTCTGAAAGAATCCTAAATACCTGAATGTAATTTAGTTCTGTGTATTTGCTGTGGTATCTTTCCTCTGCTCAGAAGCCAGCCTCTTGCATTTCTTTTTTTTTTTTTAATTAAATCTTTATTATTCAGATTTATTACATTTGTTTCTCTTTTTTCCCCTCCATAGCTCACCTCCACCCGGCTCCCAACCCCTCCCATTATCATTACCTCCCCTCCCCCATTGACCTCATCCATAGGTGTATGATTTTTGTCCAGTCTCTCCCTGCACCCCCTTCACCCCTTTCTCCCTGAGAATTATCAGTCCACTCCCTTTCTGTGCTCCTGATTCTATTATATTCATCAGTTTATTCTGTTGATCAAATTTTTAACTCACTTAATTTTTAGATTCACTTTTTGATAGATATGTATTTGTTGTTCATAATTTTTTGTCTTTTACCTTTTTCTTCTTCCTCTTCTTAAAGAATACCTTTCAGCATTTCGTATAATACTGGTTTGGAGTTGATGAACTCCTTTAGGTTTTTCTTCTCTGTGAAGCTCTTTATCTGCCCTTCAAATTCTGAATGATAGCTTTGCTGGATAGAGTATTCTTAGTTGTAGGTTCTTGCTATTCATCACGTTGAATATTTCATGCCACTCCCATCTGGCCTGCATAGTTTCTGCTGAGAAATCAGCTGACAATCGTATGGGTGCTTCCTTGTAGGTAATTAACTGTTTTTCTCTTGCTGCTTTTAATATTCCCTCTTTGTATTTTGCTCTTAGTATTTTAATGATGATGTGTCTTGGTGTAACCCTCTTTGGATTTCTTTTATATGGGGTTCTGTGTGCTTCCTGGGCTTGTAAGTCTATTTCTTTCACCAGATGTGGGAAATTTTCAGTCATTATTTCTTCAAATAGGTTTTCAGTATCTTGCTCTCTCTCTTCTCCTGTCACCCCCACAATTTTGATGTTGGTATGCTTGAAGTTGTCCCAGAGGCTCCTTACATTATCTTCACATTTTTGGATTCTTTTTTCTTCTTGCTTTTCCAGTTGAGTGTTTTCTGATCCTTTATATTTCAAATCTTTGACTTGATTCTTACCTTCCTCTAGTCTGCTGTTAGGTCTCTGTATAATATTTTTTATTTCAGTCAGTGTATGTTTAATTTCTAGTTGGTCCTTTTTCATCTCCTCTTAGGTCTCACTAAATTTATCCATCCATTCTAGGATATTCTTGAAAAACATTACAACCATGGTTTTTAACTCTATATCCAGTTGTTTGTTTTCCTCCATTTCTTTTGTTTGTGATCTATTCCTTTGTCTCGGCATTTTCACAATGCCATGAGGACTTCTGTGATGGACTCAGCCTTATGATACAAGACTTGGAAAACTGCAAAAGCCTCTCTGTTGAGGTTGGGAGGGGTAGAGTCTCAGGGATTAACAGACCGCCTTGCCTGCCAGTTGGCCCTGCCCTACACAGCCCCTGGGTCTCACGTGTCTCTGGGTAATTGCTGGAGCGTTCCCTGTGCGCACACGCAGTGCTTCTAGACCACTGCCTTTTGAGATCCCCTGCGTTCCGGGACTATATGAGTCTGGGTCCTCAGGGTCTCGCTGAAACTGGGGTTTAGTGGAGTTAGAAGTGGCGCAGTTGGGAGGCTCTGTCTCCCGCCCACTCGTTAAAGCCAGCAGCACAATCAGCAGTCAGGCTTCTGTACGCAGTACTGTGCGCGCCACCAGACTTCTGCCCTTTTGCGGCTCCCCTAAATTTCCATGCACTTCTCCCTTTTCACAGTCCAAACTCTCCCCATATGAGTTTTGGCTGGACCTGGGTTCAGTGCCATAGGATAAGGGAGTCTCCGTCTCTCTCCCACCAGAGAAAGCCAGCCAGGTACTCTGGCACCCACTCTCTCCATGCACCCGTTTTCGTACCTCAGCTTTTTGCAGCTCCTCTGGGTCTCCATGAGCCCCTCTCTTTCCTTCTAGTTGTAGAGTTTCCACTCTGCCAGCTTTCCTGTGGTTCTGGATGATGTTCATTCTGTCTTTTAGTTGTAGTTTTGAAATTATTGTGCGAGGCAGCAGTGTAGGTGTTTACCTATGCCACCATCTTGGATTCTCCCCAGCCTCTTGAGTTTCTGATTCAACACATTAATTCAAGTTAAAGACTCAAACATCGAAATAGACTAATTGGCACCTTAAAGCAGTATGTACTTAATATGCTTCAGTGAACTGCTTCTAAGTGAGAAATTAAGAGAACCTCACCTACTAGAGTAATTAACTTTAATGTAAGTTATAAAATACTAGAGGCCCAGTGCACAAAATTTGTGCCTGGAGGAGGGAATCTCTCAACTCTGCCTGCACCCTCTCTAATTGGGGATCCCGTGCAGGATGTTCAACTGCCATTTTAGGCCTCATCCCAGGAATTTGGCCTAAACTGGCAGTCAGACATCCCTCTCACAATCTGGGTCCATTGGCTCCTAACTGCTCACCTGCCTGCCTGCCTGATTACCCCTAACTGCTTTTGCCTCACAGCCTGATCACCCCTAACTGCCCTCTCCTTCAGGCCTGATGTTGCCCACAGCTGCCCTCCTCTGCTGGCCAATTTGGTTCTGATTGGCCAGTTCCTATGCCAGCGTTAAAAGCTTCACCTTCTAGGCAGTCATTAGCTCCCCACTGCCCCCACCTTTGGTTCTCATTGTTCAGTTCCTATGCCAGTCAGTGTCAAAAGTTCTGCCTCCTAGACAGCCATTGGCTCCCCACAGCACCCAGATTTGGTTCTCATTGGTCGGTTTCAATGCCAGTCAGGGTCAAGAGCTCTGTCTCCTAGACAGCCATTGGTTCCCCATAGCACCCATCTTTGGTTCTGATTGGTTGGTTCTTATGCCAGTCAACATCAAAAACTCCACCTCCTAGAAGCATCACATGATCTCACTCATTTGAGGCTAATAAAGAACATTATAAACTAATGAACAAAAGGATAGATACAGAGACAGTAAAGCTTCACACAGACTGTGAAATTACAACAGGAAGATTAAAGTTAGGTGAGGTAGATAAGAGATCAATCAAAGGACTTGTATGCATGCATATAAGCATAACCAATGAACATAGACACTGGGGGGTTGGGGTATTCCTGGGAGGGAGGGAGGGCAATGGGGAGATATGTATAAAAAGTTAATAATAAAAAATAAATTAAAAAAAAAAAACAAAAAAAACTCCACCTCGTAGGCAGCCATTGGCTCCCCATAGCACCCAACTTTGTTTCTCATTGGTCAGTTCTTATGCCAGTCAGTGTCAGAACCTCCACCTCCTAGGCAGCCATTAGTTCCCCTCAGCACCCACCTTTGATTCTCATTGGTCAGTTCTTATGCTAGTCATCATCAGAAGTTCTGCCTCCTAGGCAGCCATTAGTTCTCCACAGCACCCACCTTTGGTTCTGATTGTTTGGTTCCTATGCCAGTCAGCATCTCCAGGCCTATCTCTAGGCCTGACCAAAGAGGTGGTGCTTAACAGCAGCCCAGGAGGAGGCCAGAGAGGAAGAAAAGCCTGGCTGCTGGCAAAGATCAGAAATAAAGAGGGAGAGAAAGAGAGAGCTAAGTACACTGATCAACAACTTCCATTGAGGCTGCAGATCAGACCCTGATTCACTTTCTCAGTCTCAACCACACAAGCAGTCAGTGTGGGGTCGCTAGGCTGCAGCTGGGCAACCCAATGCTGACTTCCAGATGGTTTGCATTTGGTCACAGGCTCAGCCCCTTCCCAAGCCCCAGGCTTGAGGCTAGGGAAGTGTCCCACCCCCCAACCTCATCCCTCCAATGGCTGGCTGGGAGAGACCTGGGTGCCAAGGAGGTTCTTGGGACCCAGATGTGTATGTAAATTAACCTCCATCTTTGTTAGGTTAATTTGCATGCTCACTCTGATTGGCTGTGGGCGTAGCGGTGAACAGTCAATTTACATGTTTCTCTATTATTAGGTAAGATAATCCTTCCTGAAAATTATGCCTCTCTTCAAGTATAAAACAGGGGATTGTTCTTGTTTCTGGTTCTCTTTGGGATATTTACTAGAATCAGTCAGGAAATTAAGAAGGTCAGGGTCTGAAAATTAGGGACCGATTGTTAGGGCAGGCAGCTCACAAGTTTTGAGTTGCTTTTGGCTTTAATTTTTCCAAATGGGGAATCAGAGTGTTGGTTCTTACTGCCTGAAGATTATGGTAAAGATTAATACAGTGTGTTTAAGGACTATGAACAGTTCAAATGAAAGTCATGAACAAGACTTGACTGAAAGAATCTAGAATAACTAAAGATGTGTCTTTGATGTGCTGCTGATGCTGCTACCAGTTCCATTTCTGTTGGCACTCACATTCTGAACTTGGGACCTTTCTGGTTCCTGGTTTCTGTCATTTCCCCTGGGACAAGAGTGGAGAGACTGTTTCCTGATGAAGACTGCTGCTGTATTTGACAGATGTGCCTTACATATATGGCACAGCTGATCTTCACAGAAGACTGTCTCTATCTTTGGGTTGAGAAGCTTACACTTCAGTTTTTCTTTTCTTGGCTATATATTTTATAATAAAGCAGACCTTTTATTAAACTTACATTTACATTTTTATTAGACTCTGATGGCAGCAGCTGTTGGGTCAGCTCTCTTAACAGAAGTCCATTCCCTGCTTCTCTCTAACCTGGATGAATAAATTCCCAAGAATTGTCAACTTTTCCCTCCTCCTCTCCTGCCAGACATCTCCAGAGAAGCTTATTTTCAGGCATTGGGCCAGGGATCCAATGAGTCATTACATAAGTTTTGCTTACTCAGTGGCTGAAGGGCAGGAAGATAAATTGATAGAAGAAATCAAATAAATGCAAAGTTTTATGAGAAAAGTGGGGCATTAACCTATTATTAGGAGCTCACACTGTCTGAGTTTCAGTCACTTTGCTTCTTAGTTAGCTCCATCAGCCCTGTGCAAACAGCCAGTGAAAAGCCCTTCACCTCCCTCCCTATCGTCACGTTGCAAAAGCCCATTTATTTTTATCTCGCTCCCTTTTTTTACTGAAAGAATTTATTTATTTTGAACTCTGTGGCTTTTTCCCCTCTAAGTTAACTTAGGCAGTGCGTCCTAGCAGCTTCACTCTTTTTTTTTTTTTAATATATTGATTTTTTACAGAGAGGAAGGGAGAGAGATAGAAAGTCAGAAACATCGATGAGAGAGAGACATCAATCAGCCGCCTCCTGCACGCCCCACAGTGGAGATGTGCCCACAACCAAGGTACATGCCCCCAACCGGAATCGAACCTGGGAACTTTCAGTCCGCAGGCCGACGCTCTATCCACTGAGCCAAACCAGTCTCGGCCAGCTTCACTCTTTAAGGGCCAGTTCCAGGTCTTGCCTTGCAGAGAATACTAATGCCCCACCTTTTCCCCCATGTACAATCTCATCACTACACATGGGGGAAATATTGGATTTGGAGTTCATACCCATATTTTTTGTGGTTGTGGGCATTAGAGTCTGTTCTCTCACTTATGTACCTTGCTGTTTGTTCATGTGGCTGAGTGCCAGGTCCAGTGTGAGCAAGAGTCTGATGATAGTAGGAGACACTACTCTGCCCTCTGCTACCATCCACTGCAGGAGACAGATTCCTGAACAAATGGTTGCAAAGTAAAGTGCCAGCTCCTATAACTGGGTGCAGCTGTAGCCCAGAGAGGGAAGCCATTGGGAGTGACAAAGTTAGGAAAGAATTCATGAGGAGGTCATTCTTTAAATGTGTCTGCTATTTAAATGAAGTAGAGCTAGACTACTACACCCTACTGTGTGGACCACCATTGGATATTTTGTTTGGACCTGACCAGGAGCTAAGAAAAGAATATAGTTTTAACAATATAATCATTGCATTGGGGTTTGGTAAATAGGTATTTTCTTTTTATTTCTGCTTTCATAGATTTTTATACAAATGACCCACAATTAAATGTTTCTTCAGAGAAATGGATTCAAGAAAGCTGATTGCCCTGGCTGGTAGGCTCAGTTGGTTGAGTGTCATCCTGTGCACTGAAAGGTTGCCAGGTTGATTCCCAGTCAGAGCACATACCCAGGTTGTAGGCTCGAGCGAGGTTGGGGTATATGGAGAAAGCAACTGATCGATGCTTCTCATATCGATGTTTTTCTCCCCCCTCTCCCTTCGTCTCTCTCTAAAATCAACTTTTAAAAAAAAATAAATAAAGTTGAACTTTAAGAATGGATTCTCCCAGCTTTGACACTTGCCCTAGAGTAAGCCTTACACATGCGTGTACACAAGTACTCTCCACAGAGAGGCAGAGCTTCTGTTTGGAGAGACCCGTTATAGAAAGAAGGAAGAAGGATGCTAACTGCAGTTGGCAGATCACCTGCAAGATGAAGAAACCCTCTGCTATGGGTTGTTTGACTTAGGAGAAAACTTTCTAGAGGAATATCCAGTAACTGTGATAGAAACCAAGTTTTTCAACTAGTTTTCAGCATGTGGGCTTCCCTGGTATAAATGGGACAAATTCTTCATGTGAGGGAAAGCCACATAAACCTGAATTATACTAAGTCCTTGCCCCAGAGTGTCCCTGCTGGTGGTGACAAGTTTCTCCTCATCCAGCCCTCACTCAGGGGGTGGTGTCATATAAGAATTGCCCTAAGCAATATCAGAGCGTAGGCGGCCCTTCAGCTGATTTCATCAAGATTTTCTGCCAACTATTTATGGACAAGAAGGTGAACTCTGAGTGGGAAAGCCTCTGATTGTGAAGCTTCATTTGGCAAGCTCAGAGAGGGCCCCTGTCCCCTTCCCTGCTTTAGGACTCCCAGTGCAGCACTCCTCTCTAGTACTTGGCAGCAGTGGGGCCTTAATCACCTAACTGCATGCCAAGATCTCCCTTGGTGGGGCCTCACCATCTGCACATTTAAAGCTAGTTCCCTGGAGGATTCTGATACATGGCCAGTGCTGAGAGCCACTCCTATAGATGTGCAGATCCAAACTCCTCCCCATACCAGAAAACCCACCCCAGGATGGATCTGCCTTCCTCAACTGCAAGCATGTCAAACTCAAAGGCTAACACAGGCCATATAAACAAAGTTTACATTTATGTGGGCCACCAAAAAAACAAAAACTTCAATTGTATAGAAACGTAGGTTTATTTTGATAGAGACATGCTGAATACAAAGGGTTGAAATAAATAATTATTAATATAAAATAATAGAACATTTTAATAAAAATTAATACATTTTCTTGATCATTAACTTACCAGACCCCGAATAACTGCACAAATTAATAAGCGTAACAAAAATAAACCTATTGGAGAGAATCCAAGATGGCGGCATAGGTAAACACCTACACTGCTGCCTTGCACAACAATTTAAAAACTACAACTAAAGACAGAATGGACATCATCCAGAACCGAAGGAAAGCTGGCTGAGTGTAAGTTCTACAGCTAGAAGGAAAGAGAGGGGCTCACAGAAACCCAGAGGAGCTGCAAAACGCTGAGGTATGGAGACGCGCGCACTGAGAGAGCGGGTGTCAGATACCTGGCTGGCTTTCTCTGGTGGGAGGGAAACGGAGACTCCCAACGGCATTGAACCCCTTATCTTACGACACTAAACCCCAGATCCAGCCGAAACTCATATGGGGGAGTTTGGACTGTGAAAAGGGAGAGGTGCACGGAAATTTAGGGGAGTAGCAAAGGATCAGAGGTCTTGTGGCGTGCACTGCACTGCACAGAGGACAGATTGCTGATTGTGCCGCTGGCTTTCTCTAGTGGGCAGGAGACAGACCCTCCCAACTGTGCCACTTCTGACTCCACTAAGCCCCTATTTCGGGCAAAACCCTGGGGACCTAGACTCGTGTGGTCCTGGTGCACAGGGGAGCTGGAAAGGCAGCCGTCTAGAGGCACTGCGGGCACGCGTGCACAAGGACCACTCCAGTGATTACCCAGTCATGTGAGACTCAGGGGCCCTGGAGGGCGGGGCCAACTGGAAGGCAAGGTGGTCCCTTAAGCCCTGAGACTCCACCCATCCCAAGCTCAACAGAGGCTTCTTCGGTTTTGCAAGTCTGGTATCATAAGGCTGAATTCAACACAGAAGTTCCCCCGGCATAGTGAAAATGCCGAGACAAGGGCATCACAAACAAAAGAAATGGAGGGAAAAAAACGACTGGATATAGAGTTCAAAACCATGCTTGTAAGGTTTTTCAAGAATATGCTAGAAAAGATGGATAAATTTATCAAGTCCCAAGAGGAGATGCAAAAGATCCAACTAGAGATGATGGATAAATTTAGCGAGTCCCAAGAGGAGATGAAAAAGGACCTACTAGAGATACTGACTGAAATAAAAAATATACAGAGTCCTAACAGCAGACTAGAGGAAGGCAAGAATCTCAAATATTTGAAATATAAAGAAGCAGAAAACACTCAACTGGAAAAGCAAGAAGAAAAAAGAATCCAAAAATGTGAAGATAATGTAAGGAGACTCTGAGACAGCTTCAAGCATACCAACGTCAGAATTGTGGGGGTGCCAGAAGAAGAGAGAGAGCAAGATACTGAAAACCTATTTAAAGAAATAATGACTGAAAACTTCCCACATCTGGTAAAAGAAATAGACTTAGAAGTCCAGGAAGCACACAGAACCCCATATAAAAGGAATCCAAAGAGGACTACACCAAGACACATCATAATTAAAATACCAAGAGCAAAGGACAAGGAGAGAATGTTAAAAGCAACAAGAGAAAAACAGTGCATTACCTACAAGGGAGCACCCGTATCACTGTCAGCTGATTTCTCAACAGAAACGATGCAGACCAGACGGGAGTGGCAAGAAATATTCAACGTGATGAATAGCAAGAACCTACAACCAAGAATACTCTATCCAGCAAAGCTATCATTCAGAATTGAAGGGCAGATAAAGAGCTTCACAGAGAAGAAAAAGCTAAAGGAGTTCATCAACTCCAAACCAGTATTATGTGAAATGCTGAAAGGTACTCTTTTAGAAGAGGAAGAAGAAAAAGGTAAAAGCCAAAAAATTATGAACAACAAATACATATCTATCAACAAGTGAATCTAAAAATTAAGTGAATTAAAAATTTGATCAACAGAATAAACTGGTGAATATAATAGAATCAGGAGCACAGAAAGGGAGTGGACTGATCATTCTCAGGGAGAAAGGGGTGAGGGGTATACAGGGAGAGACTGGACAAAAATCATACACCTATGGATGAGATCAATGATAGGGAGGTAAGGGCAGAGGGAGGGGTGGGAGCTAGGTGGAGGGCTGCTATGTAGGGGAAAAAAGAGAAACAAATGTAATAATCTGAATAATAAAGATTTAATTTTAAAAAAATAAAAACAAACAAATAAATAAATAAATAAAAATAAACCTATTTTTCTTGTTCTCCAAAAGCAAAATATTTCCTGTTGCGCACACCAAACAAGTCAGTCCAAGACTAATGACATGGCCATCAGCTGCTAAAATTTTGGCTGCTAGTATTAGTGGAGAAAAATGGTGTACCTGTGTGTAAGGCCTTTAAGGGAAATGAATGCAACACGATTATAGTAATCAGTGATTAGCGAACATTGTAGTTCATTATTAGTTACTATGTATAACAGGATATTGTAAAAATTAACTTATGAAATTTTTATTAAAACATTTCTTACATACTGTTATATGGGGTGGGCTGCAAACGTATTCATTGTGAGCCACATGGGGCCTGGGGCCAAGAGTTTGACATGCTTGCTCTAGTAGGATCAGATTAGTAGGTGCTGAGTGGGCACTCTACGCCAGGAGCTGTGATAAATGCTGTGGGAATCAGACATACATGTTACCTTTATAGAGCTGGCAATCTGTTCAGGGAGATGTAGCACAAAGATATGAAAAATGATTGAAGTTTGATTACTAGTTCTAAATAGTAGAAGAGATAACTCAAAGCAAAATGATTAATACAGACCATGGAAAGGAAAATAACTTTGGATGCTTCAAGTACTGAAAGTGTACTTCAGGAACAGTTACATCATTCATGAAGGAAGTTGCACTTGATCTTGGTCTTGAGCAGCCATTTCACAGCAGCTCACTCAAAGGATGTAAGAGCAGCCAGATATTCTTACCTTCTGCCTGGAAAACACCGGTGGGCAGTAGGGAGGAGGGAGTGCAGTCAGTTTGACTCGGAATTTCCGCCTCCTTAGGTCCCAATTAAGTGAAAGGTGCTCAGGACATTGCTGTGAGGTGGAGACAGAAAGGCAGCATTGATGTGTGCAGGGACCCGTGTGCTATGCACTGTAGCTTAGTATTTGTAAGTAATGCTATTATCCTGTAACTGGGAAAGGACATAAGCATCTTGTGTTTGAAAAGCTCAATGGATAGCAGAGCTTTCCTGGGACTCAGGGTGAGCAGTTGCTACCCTTTGATAAAGGTGTATAGTACCCCATACTATGTTTCTGTATTTTTTGGTTTGTTACATTACTGACCATTGTCTTCCTGAATGCAATGCTGTGCTTACCTTAGGCCATTGTAGTGAAGCACTCCTCAGCCAGAAGCCAGCCTCCCCTGAGAAAAGGCTTTGTGGGGGGGCCTGTAAGCCCCCCTCCCCCATAGCTAGGAGACTTAAAGCCTCTTCCTTTTCTTCCCATTGTGTTGACTGGGCTTTTCTAGGGGAGGAGTGGGGCCAGTTAAAAGCTCCTCATGCCAACCGATTCATCTTCTCCCACGACCTCTCCAATGGGGCCATGAATATGCTGGAGGTGTTTGTGTCTAGCCTGGAGGAGTTTCAGCCAGACCTGGTGGTCCTCTCTGGATTGCACATGATGGAGGGACAAAGCAAGGAGTTCCAGAGAAAGAGACTCTTGGAGGTAATAGCACTGTTCTGGAATTTCACAGATCTCAGCAGTGTGTTTCTTCAAAATCCTGCTTCTTTTGACCTCTACAGCTTATGCTGCCTTGCCCTCAGTTCTGGCCTTTCCAAGAGATATCACGGCAGCTGGCTCTGAACCTGCTTCTTGCTCTAGGGAGGCATCTCACAGTATTCTTTCAGACACAAGCAGCAGCTTGAGTAGGATAGGTCAGAACATTTTATTGCCTGAGCCTCTATATCCTGTGCTAAATTGAATGTGGCTGAAAGCTGCAGTGTTTATAGTTTGTGTCCTTTGTGTTATCTGTGTCATCTCACTTCCCATCAGCTATTGCTGCAGATTCATATAGAAGTTGAAGCCAACTGCTCACTTTAGATCCCCAGGAATAGGCTGACTACATAAACATACAGGGGTGGTCCTTTGTGCTCTCTGAATCTGTAATCCAGTGCTTCTCTACTGGTCCTAGGTGTCCCTGTTAGGAAAAGCATCCGTCATCCACAGAGGCCGTGGAAACCTACATAGCTTGGAGTTTTCATGAGGATTCAAAGAAGACATTGACAATAAACACTGCCTCTAGGACCTGATCTTTTCTTCCTTTTGTCTGACTTCTATATCTAATAGCAATGCTGTCCTCTTTTTACAGGTTGTGACCTCCATTTCTGACATCCCCGTTGGTATTCCAATTCACCTAGAGCTGGCCAGTATGACCAATAGGGAGCTCATGAGCAGCATTGTGCATCAGGTAACCATGTTGGCAGCACATGGGGCCAATGAGGACTTTCATGAGGCCTTGCAAAGATATACCCAAGGGCCAGCTCACTGAGACATGGCTGTCATGTCACTCAGACTTAGATCCTTCAAGGTCTAAATAAGGAACCAGAACTGTTCTGAAACAGGATCTCCTCCTAGGTTAGAAATATAACAGTGCATCTGATGGGTTCATGGGCTGTTTCTCCAACTAGAATGGGGAAGTTGGGAGTAAATGGTCTACAGTAGAACTCAAAGGGGAAAACTGAAAGCCCAGCTCAGCTGCTTTCAACTGAATGTCAAGAAGCTTAGAGAAAGGAAAGTGGGGGAGCTTTACTCCCTTACCTCCAGGTATCATGTGTTCACTCCTGCCTTGGGATGGCTACAGTGATTAGATAACTTTTAGAAGGTAATGCTTAAGAACATAGACTTGGGGAACCTGAGTTGGAATGCTGGCTTTGCCATTCACTGGCTTTATGAACTTGGACAAGTTAGTTACCCTTTCATTTTATTATTATTTAACCTTTATAATGGTTAATATATTCATATGTTTCAAAACCCAAGAAAATATTAAAAGCTATACGATGAAGTTACCCTCCTTCTTTCCCACCACTTGTACCCCCTATTATACTTACATTAGTTTCATCTGTATCTCTCTAGTGTTACTACACACACACACACACACACACACACACACACACACGGGAATATGTCCTTATTTTTAAGCTGTTTTAATAAAAAACATATATAGCATACTTAAATATACATTCTACACTTTGTTCTTTTTTACTAAGTGGATTTGTTTTATTGGGTTTAAAAAAAATTTTTTTATAAGAATTTATTTGAGCCAAACTGATGGCATATTCTAGGGAGCAAGATCTCAAATACTTCTCACTAAGCAGATTTTGAAGATCTTTTTTCTGTCATTACTTGGAGAACATTCTTGTCTTTTCACAGCCATGTTATTAAAAGGAATGTGTGGGGACCTCAGTTTATTGAACCTGAATCTTCTCAATGGTGCATTACTCTTTGCTATTTCATGTAGGCCTGCAACTAGTGACTTTGTACATGATTTTATTTTGTCCATGAACAACTACATTCGTATAATACTCAGAAGTAAAATTGGCTGGATAGGAGCAGAAAAAGCATCTGTAAATTTGATATTGCCAAATTGCCTTCCAGAGAATTATACCAATTTACTTCCACTAGAATTCTTTACAAGTGCTTATTATTTCCTCATATCATTGTGACCAGAATGTGATTAAAAACATGCACAGCTGGTGTGGCTCAGTGGTTGAGCGTCAACCTATGAACCAAGAGGTCAAGCTTTGATTCCTTGTCAGGGTTCATGTTCAGTTGTGGGCTTGATCCCCAGTAGGAGGTATGCAGGAGGCAGCCTATCCATGATTCTCTCTCATCATTAATGTTTCTTCTCTCCCCCCCCCCCCACTCTCTTTCTCTTTCCCTCTTTTGGCCTTCCCTTTCTCCTTCCCTCACCTTTCCTCTTTGAAATGCTAAAAATAAATAAAAAAGGATGTTCTTGATAAAGCAATAAAATTTAATTTTTAAAAAATTTTGCTTAATAAAAACAGTAAAAACATGCATTGTCACCAGTGCAACAGGTGAGAAATATTTCACAATAGTTTTTTTTTTAATTAGACTACTTTTTTTATTGATACTATTACAGATGTCCCATATTTCCCTCCCATTTTCCTCTCTCCACCCAGCTCAGCTGCTACCCCTACCCCTGACTTTACATTTTAGAGAAATTTTAAGTGTACAGTAAAATGAGCAGAATATAGAGTTCCCATATACCTCCTACCCAAACCCACCCAATCTCCCCCAGTGTCCCACCCACTGCACCACAGTGGGACACTTGGTACAGTTGGTGAACCTACACTCACATATCATTGCCACACAAAATACATGGTTTACATTAGGGTTCACTCGGCATTTTTCAGTATAGTTTTTATTTACATTTCTCTTTTTTAGGTTATCTTTTTACTTTTAAAAAGGAAGCCATTTTTATCTCATTTTTTGTGTAACTGTCTACTTAATCTCTTCTCAGTCCCCTAATCTGTAAAATGGAGGTAATCCCTCCTTTTCTCCCTCCCTCTTTCCCACTCAGTGTCCCTCCCTCCTTTGAGTAAAGCCATTAGTTCAGTGCCTGGAACAGAACGTGTAGCAAATGGAAGTTCTATTACATTCGCAGAGGTACAGATCATTTATTTTTAAATAAATATAAATACATACACGCACATAAATATCCCTTTACCCATACTCACATGCCTACATATGTATAGCTAGATGCTCCAAGTGTACTCCATGTGAGCTGTAGATGACTAACAGTCATATGTACTTCTCTGGCTGAAGGAGAAAAGTGCTAAGTAAGAAAGATAGTGAGGTGGACATAGTAGTTCCCTTTAAGATAGAAAACTGGCTCAAAGAGAGTTCTGGTAAAGATGTTGGTGTAGGTAAACATGGTACTTGGAACTTCCCACAACCACAACAAAATTACAGTTACAGAACAACCATCATTCAGAACCCCTGAAATCTAGCTAAACAGAAGTCCTATAACTAAGGATATAAAGAAACAGCCACATTAAGGCTTGGAATGGGCTGGTCCCACACCCACATGTGCCAGTTAATAATTGGGAAGGATATCTTGGCTGTAGAGATCTCCCCTAAGGAATAAGTCACAGCCTCACATCAGAATCCCCAGCCCAGAGTTCAAGTACCAGGAAGAGAAGTCCCCATAACTTCTGGCTGTAAAGACCAGTGGAGATTGGAGGTATGCTAGAGTCCCAGGTATTCCTCTTAAAGGACCCATGAATGCACAAACTTAATTTGGACACATTTTGAGCATTAAGTTTCTGTATTGGGGTAACAGCTTAAAACACAGCAGGGACATACAAGGAGGAACTGAATTGTCTAGCAAGGGCTGGAGGAGCAGCCTTCTCTCAGATAGAAGTACTGGTAGAAGCCATTGTTCCACAGAGTTGGCAGGCAGACGCCATTTCAGAGTTTCCATCAACCTGGCTAACACTCATAGGACTGCCCTGTCCTTCCTGAGACCCCACCACACCAACTTTTGGGCCCACCCAATCCTTTCCCAGTAGTTTCCCATTCAAATAGCCTCTCTTGGCTCATGCTTTGGACTTCCTAAAATCTATCCAACAGGATTTGGCCTGAACATACCTCATACATTTTGCTAAGAGGCCCCACCCTTGACTATCAGCTACCAGCCTTGGTTAGCAGCTTGACCTCTCCTGGGTACCTCCATGTCCAGCACAAGTAGCAGCCTTCTGCAGATTGCTCTGTTGCTCACACCAGATGGCCCAGACAGTGGCTGACCTTGTTAACTCCCAGGATGCCCAGAGCCAGTGGACCTGGTGGATAGCTACAGACCACACTGGATTACAACCCAACCACCTCTACAGTAGCAGACTCAAGAGGCAGACTCAGCAGGCATCAAAGCCCCAATGAAGTGAGACCTGCTCCATGGGGTTGATTCCTGCACAGCAACTCCTCTGCTGTAATTTCAGCCAGTCCTTGCAGCCAATCAGCCTGGGGATAAATTTCTCCCAGACATGTGCCAACAGCAATCAAGACTCAGCTACAACAGGATAGTGCACACAGCTCAAATGGAGTACACTTGGAGCGTCCAGCTTAGTGACCAGGGAGGCTGTACCACTGGGCCCTACAGGACACCTAATACATAAGGCCATGCTATTTGCCTAATACATAGAAACAAACAGAGGGACGCAACCAAAATGAGACAAAGAAACAGGTCCCAAATGAAAGAACAGAAATCTCCAGAAGAGCTAAACTTAAATAGAAGCAAGCAGTCTACCAGATACAGAATTCAAAACAATTGTTATGCCAAGACCGGTTTGGCTCAGTGGATAGAGTGTCAGCTTGCAGACTAAAAGGTCGCAGGTTCGATTCCAGTTGGGGACATGTACCTTGCTTGCAGGCACATCTCCACTGTGGGGCGTGCAGGAGGCGGCTGATCCATGTCTCTCTCTCATCGATGTTTCTGACTTTCTATCTCTCTCCCTTCCTCTCTGTAAAAAATCAATAAAATATATTTTAAAAAACACACAATTGTTATAAGGATGCTCAAGGAGCTTTGTGAAAACTTCAATTAAAAAAAGGACATGAAAACCATAAATAACCAGTCAGAAATAAAAGATATGATACACTAACTGAAATGAATAACTTACAGGATATAAACAGTAGAGTTAATGAGAGAATAAAATTAGTAATTCTGAATATATGGAAGCAAAAAGAATTCTGAAGATGAGAATAGTGCCCTGGCTGCATGGCTCAGTTGATTGGAGTACCATCCCACATAGCAAAAGATTGTGGTTTCTATTCTGGTCAGGGCACATACATGGGTTGAAGATTCAGTTACAGGTTAGGGTGCATTCAGGAGGCATTAGACTGATGATTCTCTCTAGCACTTCCCCACCTCTTCACCTCCGCCTTTCTTTTCTCTAAAAACAAATAGAAACATATCCTCAGATGAGGATTTTTAAAAATGAGAACAGTTTAAGGTCCCTCTGGGATAACATGAATCATACCAAAATTTGCATCAGAAGGGGAAGAGCTAGGATTGAAAACCTATTTGTAGAAATAATGACAGAAAATTTACTTACTTAGTAAAGAAAATAAACATTCAAGACCAGGAAAGATAGAGTCCCAAACAAGATGAACTCCAAGAGGCCCACACAAGACACATAATTGCATAAAAAGAGAAAGAAACTTAAAAGTAAGAGAAAAGTAGTTAGATACCTACAATGGAGCTTCCATACCCTACCAACTGATTTTGCGACAGAAAATTTGCAGGCCAGAAGGGACTTGCACAAAATATTCAGAATAATGAAAAGCAAAGACCTACATCCATGATTATTATACCCAGCAAAACTATTAAGAATCAAAGATCAGCTAAAGAGCTTCCCAGACAAGAAAAAGCTAAAGGAGTTTACATGAAACGTTAAATGTTTTTAAGAAGAAGAAAAAAATCAAAAGTAAGAATAAGAGGGCAGTAAATTATATCTGTTAACAATTACTTTAAATGCTCAAATCAAAAGACATAGTGCTCAGTTGGTTTGAGTGTCATCTCATACACTAAAAGCATCTACCTAGACTGTGGATTTGATCCCTGGTCAGGGCTCATAACAGGAGGCAACTGAGCAATGTTTCTCACATCAATGTTTCTCTCCCTCTTTCTAAAGTCAGTCTAAAAAAAAATCCTTAGATGGGAATTTTTCAAAAAGATATGTGGTGACTAGAATAGATAAAAAATTATACGAAACTTAACATCAAAAGCCACAGACTAAAAGTGAAGGGATGAAAAAAGATATTTCATGAAAATAGAAACAAAAAACCAGCTGGAGTAGCAATACTTAGGCCAGACAAACTAGACTTTAAAACAAAGGATACAACAAGAAACAGGGACCCAGCAACTCCACTTCTGGATATTTATTCAAAGAAATATAACATACTAAATCAGAAAGATATGTACATCCATATGTTTGTTTCAGCATTATTTACAGTATTTAAGATAGGAAAACAACCTAAGTGTCCATTATCAGGTGAATTAATAAAGAAGTGGTATATGTGTACAATGGATTACAACTCAGCCATAAGAAGAATGAAATCTTGCCATCTGCAACAACATGGATGAGCCTAGAGGGTATTAGGTGAAGTGAAATAAGTCAGAAAGATAAATGCTGGATGATTTGTGGAATCCAAAAAATAAAAATAAAGGACAGAAACAGATACAGAGAACATTTTGATGGTTGCCAGATGGGAGGGGGGTTGAGAGAAGGGTGGAAAGGGCAAGCGATTTAGAAGTACAAATTGTTAGTTACAGAATAGTCACAGAGATATAAAGTACAGCCTAAGGAATATAGTCAATATTATAATAACTATGGTGTCAGATGAGTACGAGATTTATCGAGGTGATCATTTAGTTATATAATGTCTAATCACTATGTTATATACTTGAAACTATTGTAATATTGTACGTCAACTATAATTTAGAAATAATTTTTTAAATTAAAAACAGAACAAAAAGGAAACAAGCTCAGTGGCTCCTATGTGGTGCCCTTTTTCAATGTTATTACTAAATAGAGAGAGGAGTACTCTAGTAGTAACACCTACCTAAAAAGCTTAATGCTAATAAACTGTTCTTGCTCCTTGGTGGTTATACACAAAACCACTATAAGCCTGACTGTGTGTTGCTAGAGCATTCTCCATTTTACTGGTATAATATCTGATGACATTGAGAAACTGAGAGTCATGTCCCATTAATAAATGGTAAGAGGACCTGCTATGTATGCAAAGCTAGGCACCATGAAAAGAAATACCAAATATGTACACCTCTGCCCTTTGTCTTGTAATGGCATATAACAAAAGACTGGCTCTAAGAGTTACTGAAACTTTCCAGTTTATCCTGAGGAATAATATGGTGGAAATAGAGGTGTAATAGTAAAAACATTGACATATAACCCGTCACTTTTCCACCACAGACTTCAGTGGCAGGAAGTCTTGTAAGGAAGAGGTTATCTTGCCTTACTTCCCTGGCTTTGGTCATTGGCTATATCCTAAGATGCCTTTTTTATGTGAATTGGAAAGAGACTGTTATTTTGTTTTTGTTAGCAGGTCTTCCACGCAGTGACTTCCCTTGGGCTGAATGAACAGGAGCTGTTATTTCTTAGCCAGTCAGCAGCTGGACCTCACTCTTCCCTCTCTTCTTGGAATGGTGTTCCTGATGTGGGCATGGTCAGTGACATCCTATTTTGGATTTTGAAGGAACATGGGAAGAGTAAAAGCAGAGCCTCTGACCTCACCAGGATCCATTTCCACACGCTGGTTTACCACATCCTGGCAACTGTAGATGGACACTGGGCCAACCAGTTGGCAGCTGTGGCTGCAGGAGCTCGTGTGGCTGGGACACAGGCCTGTGCTACAGAAACCATAGATACCAGCCGAGTGTCCCTGAGAGCACCACATGAGTTCCTGACTTCCCACTCGGAGGCAGGTTCTAGGGTCATATTCAACCCCGATGAGCCAGTGATAGAATGGCACAGGGAGGGTGTGTCCTTCCACTTCACAGCCGTATTGGTATGTAAAGATCCTATTCGAACTGTGGGCCTTGGAGATGCTATTTCAACTGAAGGCCTCTTCTATTCAGAAGTACATCCTCACTATTAGGAAAGTTGTTATGGATAATTATTCTGAAGAAGGAGAACTAGCCAATTTAAGAATTAACTGGAATTAAGTAGTTTGGAAAATAGGATTTGAGGTATCAGAACAGTTTCTAGATTTAATTCAAAGACAGCCAACAACATAATAACAGATTAAACTATCAGATACATTCCATTGTGCTGACAATTATGCAAGAAGGTTTCAGGTTTTAATCCAAATTTATCTTACTGAGACTGGATTTTTAGTTTTTTTATGTTTTGTTATAAGGTAAAAAATATGATTTCAAACCCCCAGTTTACATAGTGTTGTCTGGTATTTCAGGCCAAATGTCTTTACTCTGGCTGGAGCACATGCCAGCTGAAAAAAACACCTTCCTCCTTTCCACTCAGAACTACATGCTCACTCAACATGTCTAGTAAAGCCCACGGTGAGCCTCTCGTGTTCTCTGTTTAGTGTTCATCGGCAGGGTCCTGATTTCCATTCAGTTTTATAATGAAAATACTTGATGAGCACACCTTAATCTTCTAAGACAGAGCCTCAAATAAAGACAAAATCTCCCCTCCTGTGCTTTATTCTCAGTTAGGTGGGAGCTCTGTGGAGTCTGGGAGAGAATTGGCCATTCTGCACTGGTTTAGAAGCCTGGCTGACCTGTAGGGTGGGGTGACCATGTGAGCTGAAGGACTGTGGCTTCCTGCCCTGGCTTCTTATATTATAGACCAGCTGGTCAGCGACTACCATGCTGGGCCCAACCTTATTGCCAAGCTCTGGACATGCTTTCTCCAGTAGAAGACTAATCTTTGTTTATTCTGGTCCTTGAAGGAATTTGCTTTTACAACTGGAATATGCTTCATGTATGATCATACCACATTCATTTAACAGTTTGACCTCATAAGAGCCTAGGATCATGAAGAAATATATGTTATATTATGTATTTATTTTTTTTATAAATCAAAGAGACATCTATGTGCTTTTAAATATATTAGAAACAATTACATTTCAGGAGTCCTAAAACTACTTGCAATTGGTTTTGTTCTACCTATCACTCTGGACCTAGATACAGTAGAACTCATTCCAACTTTGACTTGTGAGTTCTATGTTACTCTGCTCTTGAGGTGTTTGTCTTCTCCCCCATCAGTGGTTGGCAGCCCCTGAGACTGAGCCTCTGTGTTTTAAAGTGACAAACGATACTAATATTAAGTAGCCAATCCAGTAAGAAGCAGCAGTTTAAAGGATGGTGAGCCTTCTCGGTTTGTTCAAAGAGCAGTATCGATATGGCAGCTGCTGGCTCACAGCAGCAGCTTCTGGAACCTCGAAGCTAGCTCAGATTCTTCATTTGTGACCTCTCTACTTTGGGTAAAAAGAAAAGGCTTGGTTACTCCTTCAAGAAAACTTAAGCCTGGAGAATTATGCAAGTTGAAATTCAAAACAAGTAGTTTAAGGAAATCTCTGGCTACTACCCTCATCAGTCTCTGCCTCCAACTTCAATTAAACACAAACCTTCTAACCCAGTGGTCGGCAAACTCAGTCAATAGAGCCAAATATCAACAATACAATGATTGAAATTTCTTTTGAGAGCCAAATTTTTTAAACGTCTTCTAATGCCACTTCAAAATACATTCGCGCAGGCCATGGTATTTTGTGGAAGAACCACACTCAAGGGGCCAAAGAGTCACATGTGGCTTGCGAGCCACGGATTGCCAACCCCGGTTCTAGCCTATTTTACTGGAAAGACTTAAGTGAGAAGAGATCTCTGTTTTCTCAAAAAAAAAAAAAAAAAAACTGAAATAAGTTACCATTTATGTTTTAAACCTGAGAATACTTTGAGAGTTCCAAAGTGTTCTCCATGTGTCTACTCAGACCCTGATATTATTATATTCCCAGCAAGTTCTCCAGTTTTCACTGGTGATATCAATAAAGACTGATCCAGGATATGTAGTCAGCACACATTTTAGAGCAGTTTTTTAAAAAACAAGTTTTGAACTTTTAATACTTGCAGGTCAGTTTTGAATTTTTTATCCTTGCAAGTCAGTTGGTTATCATAAAAAGTATCGAAATGTACCATACATTATAGGAATATGTATTGTAAGTATTGTTTTGTAGAATTTGATATATGCCTGCATGAGTGCATGTATGTATGAATTTTCACCACCTAGGGCAGATCGTGCAGAACTGGGTGGGAAAAGCATGCCCTTTAACCCTTCACTTTGAACTATATTTTACAAAGGTTTTCATATATGATTTGATGCAAAGAGAAGTGAAAACCCACTGGACTAGAAAGAATACCTGGTGAAAAATGAGACTTTGTAAAAATATGCTAACACTCACTCTTGCTTTCACTTGAAATTGATTTAACACTGGGGGAAAAGCTACAACACACACACAAATTAATCAAGAGATAAGAATTTGGTAAAAAAAAAAAATAGGGGGGGAGACAAGATGGCGGCATAGGTAAACACCTACACTGCTGCCTTGCACAACAATTTCAAAACTACAACTAAAAGACAACAGACATCATCCAGAACCACAGGAAAGCTGGCCGAGTATAAGTTCTACAACTAGAAGGAAAGAGAGGGGCTCACAGAGACCCAGAGGAGCCGCAAAAAGCTGAGGTACGGAGACGCGCGTGCTGAGAGAGCGGGTGCCCGAGTACCTGGCTGGCTTTCTCTGACGGGAGGGAAACAGAGACTCCCAAGGCATTGAACCCCTTATCCTATGACACTAAACCCCAGACCCAGCCGAAACTCATATGGGGGGGGAGGGTGGACTGTGAAAAGGGAGAAGTGCATGGAGATTTAGGGGAGTCGCAAAAGATAGGAGGTCTGGTCCAGGTCACGCACGCGCACGGCGGCGCTGCGCGGAAGACAGATTGCTGATTCTGCCGCTGGCTTTTGAGACGGAGCAGGAGACAGACCCTCCCAACTGTGCCACTTCTGAGTCCACTGGGCCCCTGTTTTGGGCAAAACCCTTGAGATCTAGACTTGTGTGGTCCTGAGGCACAGGGGAGCTGGAGAGGCAGCGGTCTAGAGGCACTGCGGGTGTGCGCACAAGGACCACTCCAGCCATTACCCAGTCACTTGAGACTCCGGGGCCGTGGAGGGTGGGGCCGACTGGAAGGCAAGGCGGTCCCTTAAGCCCTGAGACTCCACCCCTTCCAGCTCAACAGAGGCCTCTGGGGTTTTGCAAGTACAGAAGTTTCCCTGACATAGGGAAAATGCCAAGACAAGGGAAGGGATCACAGCCAAAAGAAATGGAGGGAAAAAAACGACTGGATATAGAGTTCAAAACCACGTTTATAAGGTTTTTCAAGAATATGCTAGAAAAGATGGATAAATTTAGTGAGAGCCAAGAGGAGATGCAAAAAAGCCTACTAGAGATACAAAAAAACCTACTAGAGATGCTAGAGATGATGCCTAAATTTAGCAAGTCCCAAGAGGAGATGAAAAAGGACCAACTAGAGACACTGACTGAAATAAAAAATATACAGAGTCCTAACAGCAGACTAGAGAAAGGCAAGAATCAAGTCAA